>CAKNWT010331760.1:0-30835 GCA_932066315.1 Andricus coriarius
TAATCAACCAAGTCACCGCTTTTTATTCAAACTCATACATCAACTAAATCAGATACTTTTAAGCTATAGGTACGTTCTTCAACTTCTACCGGAACCTCTCCCAAATTCTCGCTTTCAGCCAAAATATTCAAATCACTTTCTGACGTGTCAATCAAATTATCTAAAGCTTCAGATTGACCTCTTAACTGCAAATGAGCAGGATTCTGTTTTCATATGAGTTTGAAGATCACTTTCAGTCACTGCAACGATTTGCCGAATTGCTGTGAAGTACGCTGGCTCGTCTGACGTAGGTATACAGTTCAGCATCCAGAGATTAACATCTTCGGGGAGCAAATTGGGTAGAGCAGTATTAAATAAAGAAAAACAGGTAATATATAAGAGAGGACAGGAGTATTAAGATAGGAAAAGAGACGGACAAGAATAGCTAGATAAATACTGTTACATAAAGTGAATTGGTACAGGACACATGGGAGCATGTATAGGGTGGTTGTATGAGAGGTACGGAGAAGATGGGAGGATGGCAAAAGGATGCTAAGAAAATGTTAGGGAAGGAGGGACTGGGAGGTTAATGGAAGAAGCCGGTAAAGAAAGCTAGAAGACTTAAACCTGCAAAAAATGCAGGTGGCAAGGGTTGAGCTCAGCCTTTTTGCTTACAAATCCGAAGCGCTACTGTCTGATATAACCCGGCAGTCGAATGACGGTTTCATCGCTTTCAATGTAACGTGCGTGGATTTTTTTAAGACCATTTGAGAAAGAAAGTGCGAGATCGGCATTAGTTTATCCAATTTTTATTAATAATAGAAATGTTAAATGATCAGTTAATCTATTTCCTGAAATACCAGGTTAAACGTGTCGGATCACAAAAATCTGTTTTTCTGGAATCTTCGTTCAAACTTGATACTCACGCCAATGAAATGTAAATATACCAGAAGGACAACTTTTACGCTTCTGATCAATGAGATAACCAGTATAGAATACATTCTAGAAGGGAATACGTGCCTCTTTGAAAAAGCACGAGAATATTTCTTTATCACATTGTTAACAATATTTTTCATTCGTACATTAATCAATTTTTCCTCTGCTGTGCAAAAATGAGGATCGGTTATACTCATGTCTTGACCTTGGGATTAATCCTTAAATCTATTGGTAAATATAATAATATGATGTATATATATATATATAATTTCGGAAATATGTTTAAGCATTTCGGAAATCAAAATTTGTCTGTTGCAATAATTCCACACGAGAAATTATAAAACCTTTGCTTCAGAAATTGTTTCACAATTTCATAATTTAAGTAAAGTTGAGATATAGATATATTTTTCAGCATTTGCATTTCCTTGCTCTCTAGGGAGCAAAATGAAATCTTTCGCTTGAATGGCAACTTCTGTCCTAAAGTTATTGTTGAAAAATTGCTATTTCTAAGAGAAAATCATCATCCAGGCCAACCATTGTCAAAATTTTACCTAATCTTTGACACAACTTTTGAATTAGCAAATATCTCAAATAATCGAATTGGTAGTTTTCTAATAATCGTTGGCGGCTCACTTTTCGCTAAAATAATCTGTAAAATTTCATCAGTAATTACTTCAATTAAATTTGATCAATTTTGACTTAAGGAGCAAAGAGAAAGATAAAGAAAAATTTGTTTTTAAATATTATTTCTGGTGCCCAGGTAGAGGCAATTGATAATGATTTCTTCCCAATTGGAGCATATCAACCATCTGTTTCTGACTAAAATCCGAACAGATCTTGTTCATAAGAGTTCATTGGTTCTTTTACTCTTATTAGCGCTCAACTAAAATCTTTCTAAAATATAAGATTAGGGCCTACCTAGACCTAGATAGCTTTTCTTGTCACAAAAAATAGAAAACCGTACTCGTGACTTGAATTTAAAGCACTTAGAACCTACTAGTCTAGTTGACCTAATTTAAATATATAGACAAGTGGATCGATTTCTACCTAGGGGTTCATGAAATACAATCATGCTTAAAAAAATTAAATCCTCTCTTTTTTTCTTGCAGACTTAAGTTCACAGTTCGATCTTTTTCCTCATGATGACCCTATTCCTGATGCTCCTCGTAGCAGACCTTCTCATTCTTCTGAAAGACGTAATTCACCTGGAAGTTCTGTTCCCCCTATCGAGCCTTCTCTTCGTGTCAGGTCCAGATCTCCTCCTCCCACTTCAATGGCTCCCTCTGCTAGTTCTCTTTTTGGAAGGCGTCCTCCTACTGCAATAAATATGGCTCCTCCTACAAGGCTTCCTTCTTCTGACGGGTATGGATGTGGACTTGAACAACTTAGAAATATTCGGATTATTTCCCGCTTGAATCCACCCAGGATATTTGAACTTCGAAGATACACTTTTCCTGCCGATAAACTACTTAAATTAAATGCAGGAAATAATTCCTATAGGCGCATGCCAACTCAGGAACAAATTGTATTATCAACATTCGATGGTGTAGTCTTTGCAATATTGGAGACTGATGATGTGCTTGCTGGAGTTTATAGATATTTCAACAACAATATGAAACGTGTGAAAATAAATATGTGGAACGGCAGGGTTACATTATTGACTCGTGATGAAATCAATGAAATTCCAGTAGGTATCCGCCGCCCAATCATAAAGAATTTTAGAATAGAGCATCTAAACCCTCGTGTAAACCAAAATTATCTACACAATTTTTTTAAATGAGGAACTGTAAAACTAATATATAATATTGTTTGTGATACAAACTCGGATGTAAATCTTACGTGTAACTGATAATTACGATAAGAAGTTAATGTGTTAGGGTTTTTGATTGATTTTATGGACAAATCAGTACATATGTCAACAGTTTTTTTCGATTTGGAGGTTCTTTAAAAAAAATTAAACTTAATTAATTTTGAATGCTTTTATTTCTTTCCAAATATCGTAATCCTGAAGCGATTTTAAGGTCTCTTTTTCTGTGTACAATCTAATTAGATTTGAAACAGATATGTCAAGACCAATTAACAAAAAAAACTAGTACTGATTTCGCTTTCGGTGGTCGACACTGGAATTAGATTAGATTAGATTTCGTTGGCGCTCCGATACGCCACCGCGCTGAATGTGCCGAATTTGAATCGGCGGCCGCACGGTTTTGAATTTATTTTTCATTTTCGAACATACAATATTTTTTGTTGTTATCGAAATTAACGTTATTAACGAACGTAGGTAATTAACATTCAGGGTAGACCACGCACGCGTCGAATTTCAGGTTGACGGAACGCACCAAACAAAGAGTGTAAATATAATTATGCCAAAAATTTGGCCATTCATGTGACAAAACCATCCTTCTGATTCGGTAAATGTATGGGGATGAGGCAGGTCAGCATCGGTCAGAAAACCTAAAAAAGTGGAACAATTGGAAGTGTTAATAAATGGAAATCGTCGTTCAAAAGTTAGGAAGATAGCAAAAGTGCTTGAAATACCAAAAACTTTTGTTTTCGAAATTTTTATCTAAAATTTGGGGATGAGCCGCGTTGCTGCGGAATTCGTTTCACGGCTACTGACGGAAGACCAGAAGAATCATCCACTAGTCATGGGTTTATGGCTTATGAACCTGAGACTAAGGTCCAATATTCGCAGTGGAAGAGACTGGCATCCGCGAGAGCGAAGAAAGCGCGCCAGGGTCAGAGCAACATCAAGGCAATGCTCACTGTTTTGTTCAACCACGAAGTTGTTGTGTGCCATGTATATGCTCCAAAAGGCTAGACGGTAAATTCTTCGTAGCTTATTCAGCGATTTCTGGCGAAACGCGGCCTTGCATAGTTTCGACAGCCCCCATACTGCCTTGATCTGGGTTACTGTGATTTCTGGCTGTCCCAAATCTAACTATTCCCTAAAAGAAGGAGATCTTTAGACGTAAAGGAAATAAAACAATTGTTTGCACTTGCCTCCGTCTGCAAGATGGAAACAGGGCAAGGGCAGTATGGAAAGAGTGGGGAAATGTAGGGGAAAGTAAGTTGTCGAAATGGAGGGCAAGTATTCGAAATCTGCGGGTGTACTGGAGGGAAATAGTGGGAGGGGGGATTTAAACAAATTAATTATGGTCTTAATAGAGTTACGTCCTGAAGGGAACAAACTTACCTGGTTATGAATAGTTTCTTATCTAAAAGGGGTTAAAAAATGTGATTAACTCAGTTCTTCAAATTACCAGTTCACATATATTTTAGAGAACACGACAAATACTATTTTTAGGATTGTAGTTAGTGAAACGAACGAAATACAAGGTAAAGGAACCGATGGTTCGAAAATGTCTGATGAGATCTTAGGGTAGAAGTTACAACGAGGTGCAAGTCGAAGTACAAAGTGAGAGGATCGACAAATTATAATTTGGAAGTTTGTTGGTGCAAAGGGCAAGCAAAAATTGCAGGTGCCCGGTTTTTTCAGAAATAAAATATTCTGGGTAAGGTCATCCTTCAGTTTCGATGGTCTGATCGTAAAGGACTTGAATTTATAACTTCAGACTGAAACTACTCTCGAAGCTGAAGGGGCAATGCTTAATCTTGAACAGATGTACAAGCATTCATAAATTAGAAAGTAAAAGTAAAATTTTCATCCAGAGATCCCCCTTAAAATAAAGGAAGACCTTAATGAAGATTAAAAAAATAATTAAGTATTATGAGTTCTTAACTCATTTATTGCAACTTACCGGTTTTATATTCCAAATTGGCAATATTGACCTCTCTTTAACTAGCGAACAGATTTGGGCGATTCACTGGGTTATTTCAAAAGTTCCTTGAGACAACTGATTTTTTCCAAGTCGATTTGATTTGCCTTTGCTAGGCCGGCAAAGGTAATGGTACTGGTGCAGGTTTTTATTAATTTACAGACAAGCTCGATTCTCCTGCTGATGATTCACCATAATCATGCTTGACAATGAGGATTGTCAAAGGTGTTTATTATTCGTAAGGTAGCCTGAGCTCCCCTGCTGGTACTTGAGGGTAATGATGGTTGACAATGGAAATTCTTAAAACGATCTTTTGTGGGCGGAGTTTCACTTTCTTTTAAAGGGAATTGAAATTCTAATCGAATTCAGTTTGTTTAATATCCGGAGCACAGTACTAACTGATTCTAATTCTATGTTTGAAATCTTATTACGACCACTGGGAATAGGTTCCAAATACTGCTCAATATAGGTGATGGAAACATATTTTTCAACATAATCATCCTAAAGCTCAAGGTTATGTATTTAATTTGAGCCTTATTAAAAGTCTGATGACTGTCCTTGTTCCGTGTTAAATCGGACTCAGACCTTACATCTTTCGAAAGTATGGCGAAGATGACGTATAAAACACTATCTTTGAGTAAGAAAGTAAAACTTATCCAATGTGTCGAGGAAGCAGTAGAAGGCAGAAGGGCATTACTGCTGATTTCGTAATATCTGTCAACTTTATTTACCATTTTCGAGAAGACTTTTGTCGGCTGCTGAAAATTCTTGTTTCGAATCGGATGAGAAGCGTTCGAAGACATCTTGCTGTCCATTATTGGAAACTTAGATTGTGGAACGGCAGAGATCTGCTAGGAACCAGAATATTCCCTTGTATGGTTCTGAAGTGCAAGAAAAAAATGAATTTTTTGCACCCTGCATAGGATACAAGGATTTTAAAGCTTACTCTGAGTAACCGCGTAAGTTCAAGAAACGGAATGGCATTGTATAGAAGACATCGCTGGCGAAAGTGCTTCTGTTTTAGAAGAAGACTGCAAAAGATTGCTCGCTGAAATTTTTCCAGGTTTGCTGGAACTGTATGCAATAGAGGATATCTTCAATGCAGATGAAATTGTTTTTTTCTTCAAATGTTTACCAGGGAGAACCTTGACATTCAAAGAAGGCTTATCATGGTGGATTTAGGAGAAGAATAAAGAAAGTTCTTCTATTTGTGTCCGGCTCATACGGAAGTCTTGATGCAAAGACTATGAGCCATGAAAATGGATTACTCACTATCGAGTTTGACAGCAAAATTGCAACCAAGGGATTAAGGAATTATCAAAAACATGAAAATCAATCACCGAATGAGAATCCTAAGAAGATTGCGCAAGGCTTCGAATGAGAAAAGGAGGCTACCTGATTTGCAATAATTGGATGCTATTTTCGATTTGAATAAATGGGCTGATGTCACTATTATAATAATTGCCAATTGTTATCGGAACGCTAGCTTCGTGAAAGCCAGGTTTTATTCTAGACACTCAATTTTCAAATTAGGGCAACTAATGTCAGAAAAAAATTCGATTAACAAAAATGAAAAAACTGCATATTCGCTGAAATAAATTCTTTATAATGTTGTCATCTTGTATTTGTCTTTGTATTGTATAACTGAGTAACGCTTTGTTATACTTGCAAACAAAAGCTGAATAACCGCATGATAGTGGACAAATTTTTATTAAATTAAACTCTTATCTGTGATAAAAATGATTTTTTGATTATGAAACTAAGGTAAAATGGTAGTATAAAATTGATATCAGTGATATTGATTTTAACGATGTTCGTAAATATACATTTTTTACTTGAAAGCTACACTAATGAGATGTAAATAGCTGTATGAGATAAGCATTATAGATCATGCCATAAAATCTGTAATTAATTACCAGAACAGTCCTTCGTTACACTTTTAACGAAATTCTTCATCATATATTACTTAGTTTTTCCACTACTTTAAAAATATGAGGGTCGTTTATACTATGGTCTTCACCTTGGCAATCATCTTTAATTTCATAGGTGAATATAATAGTATACTAATATATATACAATTTAAAAATTTTTTAAAAGTTTTTCCGCAAATAAAAATTTGTCTCCTGAAAAGTTTTTATTTTAAACTAATTTAAATCTCATCGATTTTTTGAAAATAGATTCTAGAGGCTTATTTCCACTTTTTTGAAGAACTTTCCAGATATATACTCATAAAACTTGTCACACGCAAAGACAATAGCTAATGATTCCTTCTCAAATTGATAGTTTTACTTCCATATGCGACGGGAGAATTTTCTTCTAGAAAAACTGCTCCTAAACCATCTGGCAAGCAACTAGACTGAAAGTCACAGGATTATTAGCATCACAATATGTTAAAACCGGATATTTAATTAAAATTTATTTTAATTCACAAAAATATTTTTCTGCGTTGGTATATTGGCTAATTCGTCTGCCTTTCTCATGCTGATACATTTTGTCAAATACAAATTTTTTCCTCTTGATAATTAATTTTTTCAATCTGAAACTACAAGATTCACGCTTACGCAGCTTTCTGTTGAAAACAGCCATTTGATGCCATACAAAATTTTTAAAGTTCATTTTTATCTGTGTCTTTAAATATTTGTATCATGCATATTGTGCTTTCTTTTTTTTGGAAATTGGAAATATTTTAGTAAAACCTTCCACTCTGTCTAATTTAGGACCCGAACAGTTCCTGAAAGTCAGAGACGTAAATGCAGATAGATTTTCTAGTGACTAATAATAGAAAATCGTACTAGTGCCTTGAGTTTTAGAGTTACTGACTGTGGGGTGATGCAAGGAATATAATCGTACTTTAAAAAAATAAAATTTTTGGTTTCTCGTTACCGCGTTAAGTTCGCAGTTCGATCTTTTCCCAGATGACGACCCTATTCATGGTGTTTCTCGTGGCAGACATTCTTCCTCTGAAAGAAATTGGTCTCCTGAAAGGTCTCAATCTCCTACCGAACCACCTACAGGGTGTGGTGGTGTGTCAAGAAATATAAGCGTACTTCAAAATATCAAATCCTCGCTTTTTTGTTACAGAGTTAGGCTTACAGTTCGATCTTTTCCCTGATGGAGACTTAATTTCTGGCGTTCCTCGTGGCGGACCTTCTAATTATTCTGGAAGAAATAATTCTTCTACAAAGTCTCGATCTCCTGCCGAACGTCCTCTTAGAGTAAGGTCCACGTCTCCTCCTGCAAGGACCCGTCCAACATCCAGAAACATTGCTCCTCCTACAAGGCTTCCTTCTTCTGACGGTATTGGATGTGGCATTGAAGAACTTAGCTTTATTCGGCTTATTCCCAATAAGAATTTGCACCGAACATTTGAACTTCGGAGATACACTTTTCCTGCCGCTAAACAACTTGAATTGAGGACAGGATATAATCTATATGAGCGTATGCCAACACAAGAACAAATTGTATTATCAACACTCGATGGTGACGTCTTTGCAATATTGGAGAGTTTTCATGTTCTTGCTGGAATGTATACACATGTTGGTCGTGATAAAAGGCGGGCGAAAATTAATATGGAAAGTGGCAAGGTTACCCGGATGAACAAAGATGACATCGAAGAAACTCCAGTAGGTATCCAACGCCCCATCATGCTGAATTTTAGAATACAGCATCTAAACCCTCGTCGAAACCAAATTCACCTGCACCATTTTTTCAAATAAGAAAATTGAAAACTTCACGTATCTCGCATTGTTTGTTTAAAAATAGGAATTTTACATTTTTTGATACAATTTCGATGTTTAAAAATAAAAAAAACCCGCCCTATCAAAAAATGATCAGAAGAAAATTTGAAGGTATCAAAAAAATAAATCATAGATTTTTTAAATTGAACCTGAGCTAATTCTGCAGAGACCTCTCGGTGCACAGGAATCATATGCTTCTCGACTGTAATTTCTGCGATTAGATATTTCAGTTATCTGGTAACGAAAACTGTATAAACCAACAACTTTTTTTTTGCGAACGAACATTAAAACTGTCATAATTTAATGTGTGAAAAAATATCTGAAATTAATGAAGTATGTTATGCAAATGTTACCGAGTACTTAGAAACGCTATAAATTGACAATTTGTATTATTGTAAATAAATTATATTAAGAAATACACAATTCTAGCCTTTTTGCATCCAAAATTTTTATATTGTAGCAATACGTTACGTAGTTTTGAATGCTTCAATGTACTTGTATTTGTATTTATTTGCAAAAAGTCCCTAGGGACAATTAGTCTTCTAAGGAACAGAGAGTATAATAGAATCTATTAGTAAGTAAACAGCGATCAGAAGTACAAAGTACGATTCATTATAATTAAATACAAGTAGTAGAAACAATTTGCGATACTTCTAGATGACTTCAGCTTTCAATTAGAATTCCAGAGAGCCTGAAATCAGCATTCAGACTTGAAGACACTCGACTTAGAGGGTAGATTAACTAGACTTCTTACGTATTGAGATCAATTTAAGACAATACAAAATAAAATCGATGATCTCACGACCACCGACGAGGAGGAAAAAGATAATGAGTCAGAAAGGTCCTTCTTCGAAAATCGTTTTTATGCGATCAGCGGGTAATCTAAAAAATACATAATTAAGAGATTACTTTCGATGGCCTTCACGTCATCCAACCGACCGAGTGAAGAGCCGGAATCGCTTAACAATCGCCGTTCATTACGCGAAAATTCATTTCAACCGTCCTCGCGTTTTGAGCTGCCAAAGATCCAAACGCCTACTTTTCATGGAACCTACGATACTTGGCTTAATTTGCACGACTCGTTTAAAGCGATGTGTCACAATAATGACAAAATTCCAGTTATCCACAAGTTTTATTACCTCAAGGCCTATGTAAAGGATGAGGCCGGAGAATTCATTGCGTCGCTGGAAACGACAAATGAAAATTATACACTAGCGTGGGAACTCTTAAAAACTCGGTTCGATAATCGAAAAATTACAGTCGAGAGTCACGTTTGATTCTTATTCGAGATTCCACCAATTTTAAGGGAATTTTCAATTCGAAATTTATTAGATCAGATTCAAAAAGATGTGAGAGCACTCAAGATACTTTCACAACCAACTAAAAATTGGGATACACTTCTTGTTTTTATAGTGGAAGAAAAATTAGGAAACTACACTCGCGAAAAATAGGAGGAATCTGGAGAGGGAATGGATGTACTTCTTTTTAAAGACTTGATCGCATTTCTCGAACAACGTGCGCTCATAGAAGGGTCGAAATCCGTGCAAAAGCAAACTTCAGCTCAAAAACAAACTCTGTCTTGCAAAAATCCTTTGTTCGAAAAGAATTCTAAAAACTTTCAATCGTGTAACAAAAACAAAATTAGCTTCTGTGTCAAAAACCACCTAAAAACATGTCTCCGAAAGAGAAATGGAAGTCAAAAAGACGCAATTGTTTGATAGTTGCAGCCAGGGCTTTCATCGTACCTTTCAGTGTAGGGCAAGACAATGTGAAAAATGTAAAAAGCCACATCACGTTCTCCTTCATTTCGAAAAAGAACTACCAGTGGAACCTATTGCCTCTTCTTCTGAGTCCACCACGATTATAGCGAATTTTCAGATTCAAGCGAATACACAAGCTGTTTTAGCAACCGCCTTTCTAGATATTTTAAATTCGAAAGGCGAGTATCAATCTTCTCATGCACAGTCCCTAGCGGTATAGTTTTAGCAGATCCAGAATATGCTATACCAGCAGAAATGGATCTCCTGATAGGTGCAGAATATTGACATCAGCTTTTACGCTAAGGACAAATCCGCATCAAAGGTCAATCTGTCATATTTCAAGAAAGAACATTAGGTTGGATTCTCGCGGGTCATTTTTCGGATTCGTGAATTTCAAAATCTCAGGTCGATATTCGATTGAGTGTAAATTTGCAAGGTAGTATTTGCAGTAGTCATAGCTTCTAGTCTTACCACTAAAAGAAGAATAGCTTTGATGGCTCCGCTAAGACAACGACAGGAATTGCATTAAACGAATCACTAAGAGTCGGGCCTACGATTCAAGAGGATTTTCGATCTTTCCGTTACGCACTTACTGCCGACATCAAACAGATGTACAGGCAGATTTGAGTGGCAGAAAATGATAGAAACTTTCAAAAAATTCCGTGGCGTACAAGTACTCACGAGCCAATCAAAATCTACTTCATGAATACGGTAACCTTTGGGAACTCTTGCGCTCCCTTTCTCGCGATTCGTACCCTTCACCAGTTGGCAGAAGACGAATCAGAGAATTTTCCAATCGCTTCAATCTTATCAGCTATTTAGGAAGCAGTTTTTATTAAAAATAAGCTAAGCAGTCTGCTCAAAAAAGGAGGTTTTAACATCAGAAAATGGGCATGCACGATCTAAAATTAATCAATTATTTTTCAGAAACTAATTCCAACTCTTTCATGTCATCAGATCCTTCCGAAACCATTAAAGCTTCAGGGATGAATTGGGATGCTTCTTTTCATTCCATCCCCTTAACTGTGAACCGACAAGAGACAAGTGAACGCATCACAAAAAGATTAATTGTAGGAAAATTTTCAAAATTGTTCGACCCCCTGGGATTCCTTGGTCCATTTGTATTGCTTGCCAAAATTATGATCCAGCAGCTTTGGAAACGGCAACTTTGTTGGGACTTTATTGTCCCCTAAGAGATTTAAGAGTATTGAGTAAATTATATAAATCAATTAAAATTTCTTTACAACATTAAATTTGATCGTTGTGTACTTATTAAAAACTTATTCAAAATCATGAAACCAATACATTTTTACAACTATTACAGTTCTACCAATTTTACAGTTTTACTAGTATTATACAGTTTTAAAACTATTATAGATTTGCAACATTTACAGTTTTTCAACTGTTACAGTTTTTCAGCTATTACAGTTGTAAAATATTTCCGATTGCGATTCGTCGCCCTAAAGTTTTAGTACGCCATGTCCCTTAACTGTCAAACTGAGAAAATAAGGTTCAAAGTTTAAACATAATATACTCTACAAAAACGTTGTCAAATGTCGAAATAAGTTTATTGGTCACAAAATATTTAAAAATGAACTATTTATAATGAAATTCTGAAGTAAAAAGTTTAACAAAATGATAGCTTACATTATTCTGTTGTATTATATACCTCGAATTAAATGAATTATTCGAAAATTATTGACCTTTGAGTAATATTCCGATGATAACTCTTAAGGATGCATATATTTTTGAAAATCGTTATTTCTTAAATTAAACTTTGGTTATCCATATAAAATATACACTACAAAGTTGGCATTTTTCTACTTATAGCAATAAAAAACAGGACAGCGCGTTCAATTCTAAAAATTTTCACGCACGACTTGGACCGGATTTATTTTCAGCACTTCCTCCTTTTGAGTAGGAATCTGTATTATCATCGAAGATGGTAATTTTTCAATCGGTTGAGAAAACCTACCGCACATACTGTGGATAAACGGAAATCTACATTATCGATCAAAGTTAAATTCTCTGATACACACAAATTATTTCGTCTTTTTCAGACTAGATGGAGATATAAATTAAAATTTATTAAAATTTAAATTTTTATCAGAAAAAAAGATCAGTCTCCTCTCACTCTACTGGGATTCGCACACCAGATGAGCTGATTTTCCGTCAGGTGCTCTAACCAATTGAGCTACAGAGGGAACAGAGATAGATACTAATTTTCTGATATCCTTGATCCCTCTGTAGCTCAATTGGTTAAAGCACCTGGCCGGAAATCAGTTGATCTGGTGTTCGAATCCCAGTAGAGTGAGAGGAGAGTGATCTTTTTTCTGATAAAAATTGGATTTTTCCTCCCTTTTACTCTTAAGAAATAGTTTTCAAGTATCTTTCTAGAGCCTGCTTCACTGCTGGACACACATTTTTGTTCTTTGGCACAATCCTACCTTTTAGAACTCGGTTTAAAAAGGTTTAAGTCGCAAAGCAATACTTTTTAACGCAAAGCCTTCTGAAGGTCTGAAAAACTTGAACTTAATGCGAGATGCGTGTCTTTGAAACACGTTCCAGCACGCCTTTGAAGAGATTCTTTTTGCAAGCTGCTTAAATAATCGGAGCATGATTTTGTTTTTGGTAGGCTCGTTTGCAAGCATTTGATCAGATCAGCTGTATCGCTGTAAACATGACAGAGCCTCCCCTTCGCCATCCTCATGCTCCGATTGCTCTTCGCCTTCTTCTCCAGCTATATTTCTTAACAAGCTTTTGCTTGTGTTAATAAATACGCCAAAATCCTCTTCGCAATTGTAACCGGGAGTTTGCTTTGAAAAAAGATTTGTGACCAGCATCGATTTAAAAATTCCTTCGAACTGAGAGCATGTCGGCTTGTTTGACTTGAAATCATGGCTTTTGACATTTCCAAACAAGTTTTCTAAGGGATCTTGATTGATAGTACGCGTACAAAAACTTTCAAAACCGAGTGATTTTAATTTTTTTCAGGGTAAACGAAAACCTTCCAAAGTGTCTGTTAAATTTTGTAAGCGAAATGCCGGATATCACGTTTCCGTACGCCGTTGAATCCATCCCCAATGTCGTTAAACAAATTCAAAACGAAGGCTGTGTGGTAAGCTTCCGATGGCATCTTCAGCGGCCCGATGTTGGTGTCTATTGGTCCTGTAAAAATTCAGATTTAGTGGTAATTAATATAAAAATTTACGATATTGAATTGGAATGTTTAGCTTACCTGTCATCAGGGAAAGCAAGTCCATGAATGAAGCCAGTTTCTTGCTGAAAACCTGCATCATTAGTTTCACAGACATCTTGTTGATTTTCTCCAGATATATAGGCTCATCCGTCAGGTCTGGTATCATTCGATTTAAACGAGAAGCGTATCAATCAATGCGGTAAGCTGTCACCACATGATCCCAGGACGCAAATTTCCGCTCTTTCTCTGGAACTTTTGGGCCCAAATCGTATTCCAGATCCTTCGTTAGGAGGTTGTTTCTCACGCACTTCAGGATGTAAGGTGGATCGTAGAGTGGCATTACTTCCACCTCATCGATGAGGATTGTCCTTCTCCTCTCGAACTTTGTCCGTGTCAAATTGGAGGGTTTTGATCGCCTTCATGTTCGATGAACTCTGGTCGCATATAGTTGCAGCGACAACAAATCCAGCCTCCGTTACTGCTCTTACAACTTCCTTTATGCACCAGGCCTCTGAGCATGATCACAAGTACGTGATCGGCATACTTATCTGTCCGATTGGTACCCCTATCTTCGGAACCGATGCAATTTCGTAGTATCATCGGCAAAGAATCCAACATTATTTTCTGATCCACTTGAACCACTTGGTCAAGCAGAATCCACAGTACTTTTTTTCAGTGATCGCTTGTCACGTCTTGAAAAAGAAAAAACATTGCCATCACTTGAACCACTTGGTCCAGCAGAATCCAGAGTACTTTCTTTCAATAAACTTTGTCTTGGTGACGAAGAAACCCAATAACGATATTTTATATAATGCAACCATGACGTGAAACGTCAATTGTGGGGAGGGACCGACATACAGCGCCATCAAGCGGTGACACAGATTTTTCAGTTTCCATGCTTCTGCGCGATCGCCTATAGGAGTTGGTAGAGCCTGGTTCCGCCAGGTAGGAGGGTACTGAGATCCCTGCCAGATCCCTGCTTAAGCGAGTCGCAGCTTGGGTGCGCCCGAGTTGCACGAAAACCGCGCACGCTTGAATAACCCAAAATCGCACACTTTCGGCCTGAAGTAGCCGACAATAGCGACTTTCACACGCGCGGTTCTCGCTGACGTTGTGATTGCGATTGCTGTTGGCATTGACGTCACGACCAATCGGAGCGCAGGAGCCGACGTTGGCGGCGATTTTTAGTTTTTAGTATGTGTCATTTTGCCGAAGTGTAAACAGCATATTTTTTTTAGCATCAAAGATGTCGGATTACGTACTAACAGAGCAGCATTTGCGGGAAGGTTCACTTTTCTTTTTCAATCCGAAGAAAACTGCTGCTAAAAGTCCTCGATTGCTTTTGAAAACTTACGGGGATAATACTCCACCGATTAAAACTTGTGAGTACAGTTTTCGACACTTTGAAAGTGGCGATTTCCACATGGAGGACAAGGAACGTCCAGGCCATCCAAAAGAGATCGAAGATGGGGAATTGGATACGTTACTCGGTGAAGACCTGTGTCCAACGCAAGATCAACTTGCAGAATCATTGGGAATTGATCATTCAACCATTTCTAGACGCCTACATGCACTGGGAATGATCCAAAAGCCGTACGAACTGAAGCCGAGAGACGTGAGAAGGCGATTTTTCACTTGCGAACAGCTACTCCAACGGCAAAATCGGAAAGGATTTCTGCATCGTATTGCCGCTGGCGATGAGAAGTGGATTTGCTATGATGACCCTAAGCTTACGAAATCGTGGGTCAAGTCCGACCAGCCATCAACATCAACACCAAAACCAAATATAACATATCTACAATTTTGAAACAATGTTTAAGCTTTCAGAAATGACAATTAGCCCGACGTAATAATTCCACGCGTGAAATTAGAAAAACCTTGGCCTAATAAATTGCTATACAATTTGGAAATAAAAAACAAATTTAGATGAAGATATATTTTCTTAGCATTTGTATTTTCTTCTCATGAGAAGTTTGATTTTTAAACTAATTTAAAGCTCACTGATTTTTTGGAAACCGATTCTGGAGGCCTATGACCACTTTTTTCATGAACTTTTTTTTGAGAGATATACTTATAAAACTTTTCACATGCAAATGCAATAGGTTATGCCTCCTTCTCAATTTGAGCTGTATATGTAGGTCCTGTTTATTTTCGGATAATTATGTTAAGGTGTTTTCCTTCTTGGTTGCCAATTTAACTGTTTTGTAGAAAGTGGCTCTTTTTGGTTCGAAAATTAAACAAATTGGTTAACTTTTATTTATTTCTTGACTAAAAGTCTTTCTTGTTTGAAAATTAACCTATTTTAGTACAAATTCAAGTAGTTGAAAATTTATTTTAGAGATTATAAGCGAGACATATTAGATCAAAATTAGGGGTAGACTGAAGAAGTCCGTTGTATATGGTAAGAGAAGAGGCTCCAGGGGATAAATTAAGAACAAGAGCATGAAAGAGAGGGTGAAAATTCGAAAAGAAACTGTGGAAGAGAAATGGAGGGGAGTCAGCTATAAAGTGATTAAGTGATAAGTGGATGAAAGGGGAAATAGGACGGCAGATTTAACGTAATAATAAGAAAGAAGAGATTTTTTCAGAAGTCGGTGGATAAGAGAAGGAAGAAATATGGACTATTGGAAATTGGCAAAAAGAGATTGAGAAAGGCAGGTTATAGATGGGAAAGGACAGATGAATCAAGAAAAAATACATGTTGGGAGGTGATAAAAAGACACGGATTGCCGAAATAATTAGAAAGAGGGTAGGAGGAAAAGGGATAGACAAGAATAGCTAGATGGTGAAGATGAAATAAACTTAAAGTGGGGTAGTGGGGAGAAGGGACAGGATGAGTGGGGAGGAAAGGAGGAGAGAAAGGGAAGTGCTATTGTCAACAACATGTGTTTACTATGTAGTATGGAACTCTCTGAGGACACCTACTAAGTGTCAAGGATCAGCGAATCTTGAGTCCACTAGTGTGAAGAGTTGCTTAAATGTCGAACCACGTACGCGTCGCATTATACGATGACGGGCCGCATCGAATAAAGAGTGTCCATTAAATTTTGCCAAAAAGTTGGACATTAATGTTACGAAATCATTGCTATGATTCAGAAAGTGTATGGTGATGAGCCTATGAATGATGCTCAATTTAAAGACTGGTTTAGGTGATTTAAAGCGGTAGTCTTTTAGTAGAAAGTGACTCGCGCCGTTAAATAATGAAAATCGACCTTTAACAGGTAGAGATAGAGGAGGACCTCAAGTTTCCAAAATCTGTTCTTTCGTAAATTTTGATCCAAGGTTTGGAGATGAGCCGCGTGGCTGCAATATTCTTTTCACGGCTGCGGACGGAAGACCAAAAGAACACCAACAGAATGCCAAGACAACATCATGAATGATCTAGAAACTTCCGGCTGGTCAACAAGGAGTATTACCAAAAAGTTCCGAAGCGGGTACCTTTTGCAGTAAAAAGGAAACGGTCTGAATTGTAGTGGCGACTGCGTGCATTACCACGACAACGCACTTGCCAATTCGTCGCAACTCATTTAGCAATTTCTGGCGAAACACGACAGTACACAACTTCGGTAGCCCCCATACAGTCCTGACCTGGCACAATATGATAAAGCAGCTTCTAGCTATTCCGAAAGGTAACCTTAAGGAATAATTCTGAAAATGGGAGGGTTGCTAAACTTGATAGTAGGAGAGCCAGTGACACTGAACCTTTCCTCATCGCGTATATTAATAAAAAAATTAGGAATCATAGTTTGCATGTAGGGTAATAACAAACTTCCATGATGACCAAGCAAATCCTGAACCGACGTACCTTAGTTAATTATTGCAAAATTAATTTTTCCTTAAAATTAGCATGATCGCGGAATTAAAAAAAACTAAATCACTTGATTGGCGGCATCAAGCACTTCGTCATTCAACTTGCGTCATGACCCGGCATCGTATTGACCAGGTTTTATTGTACTCCATCGCACAGTGGAAAAAAATTACTCTTTTGGTTGAAAATAAAAATCAATTTTATAATAATGACAACAAAGTGTAGTAAAAAAGTAGTTGAAAAGCTGAATAAACATATGATATTGGAAAATTTATTATTACATCATTGACATTAGATTCAAAAAATTTAGTAAATATACACTTCATCCTTGAAAATCACTCTTGAAGAATATAAATATCTCTGAAGGACAAGTTTGACGCTTATTGTCTCTGAGATAACGACCATATGATACAAGAATTTAAATGAAGAATTAGAATATTTCTTCTTTGCACAGACAAATCAATTCTTCATCAATAGATTAAACAATTTTTTCGCTGTTTGGAAAAAATGTGCGTCGTTTGTAATCTAATCTTTACCTTTGCAATCATCTTTCATTCTATTGGTAAATATAATAGTATAATAACATATATAATATAATATATAATACATATATTTGTTTTTATATTTGCATTTCTTGAATCGAAATTTATCGAAATTTAAGAGTTTGTATTTATAAATTTTCAACTATTACAAATGAATCTTGAATTGAACAATTTTCTATTATATGTTTTGAAATTTGAAGAATTTTCAGTGTTAAATCTTTATAATTGCAAGAATTTGAATTTTTAATCTCTTTAAATTGAAGAGTTTTTAATGTCAAAAATGTATAATTAAAAATTCTTCAAAGTGATCCAGGATGGAAATTTGACTTTTGATCTTTACAATGATCAGAATTGAATAATTTTTACATATACAATTTAAACCCACGTGTGAATTTTATTCGGAGTGTTGCCACATTGTTTGTATTTAAACTTTGATGATGCTTATTTGATGAGCTTTATGCTTCCTCATTATGATTAATTAGCAATTAACTTCTTTACTTTTACTTTTTGATAAACTGTATTAATATTATAGTTGAATCGATCCGTTTAGAATCAAGGAGTCATTTCCATTCTTGCATTAACTTTGAATTATGTGCATTGGAAAATGTTACTATAAAAATAAATTTTTAAAATAATAGAAAAACGACCGTATCTTCCTTACTTTTTGAGCGAATGAAATTGTATTAAGGTCAATTGATTCCTTTTTATTCAAGGAATCTTTCACATTCTTTCAAATAATTAGTGACCGTCCCTGATTAATGTAGAATGTAATCAAATGTTTTGAATTCTTCTAAAATCTTCAGAATACATGTTGAATTATTGTGAATTCCTTAAGGTCTTTTAAATTCTGTAGAATTCTCGCGATTTCTCAGAATTCTGCAGAATTAAGAGAAACGTGTGCATCATAATCCTGTAGTAGGTCACCGTCGACCAAAGTTTATGAATTTGGAAATAGTTGAAAAGAATCCCATGCTTTCAAAAGAATTTAGAAAATTAAATACAATCGATAGAATTCTACATTAATGAGGGACGTTCGCTGGTTATTTGCAATGATTTACGAATTATCTAGGTTCCCTGAGATTACTATTTATGCTACGCTCACAACATTTCGTAGAACCCAGCCTACATTTCCATTTTTTCCACGAACCGAATTGCGGTAAGCCAATATTTTATCTAAAACATGTTTAAATAAAAGAAATCATTTTTTCTAAAAGTTGTTTACGGTTCGATAAAACGTCATCTAATGTTCATCTGTTAATGGTACTAGGACAACCCTGTCATACATTGATTTTTTTACTCTTACAATCAGTTGCTTCTAGATCGCGTTACGGGAAACACCTTTTTGTATATTGTCTTAATGAATGGCTTTGTTCTTTCTGCAAACTGCGTCTATTTTATATGTGCGTGTCACCTAATCTTTGCTAACAGGTTATGGGCCCAGAACGCATTGGAATACTAAAGAAATATAAACTTTTGTTGAGATCAAGACTCGAGTTTCTTTTTTGAGGTTGGCTTCGATTTGCAAAGGGTTCGCAAGTGCATCGCCAGGATGAACGCGACCGGTGTAAGATTTGAAGTGCTCAATCAGAATAATGATGACACTTGAAAATTTCAAATGCGTGCAATTCTCATGAAGAACGACGCGTGGGATTATATAAGTGGCAGAATTGTTAAGCCCCAGCTTTTGGAAAGTAATGCAGCATATCAACAAGAGGCAAATAGAATGGAAGAAGCTGATCTTAAAGCACAATAGGACATTGTCCTTGCAATCAGTTCAACTAAAATTAAGCAGCTAAAAGGTTGTGCATCCGAAAGAATCTGTTGCACTTCTAAATCACTTGGTTTCCTTGAAAATGCGAGATGGTGACGATGCACAAGAACATTTTTTTTTTCGATACGGTAGATAAGTTGGCAGAATTGGAAGTTGAAATCAATAAGGATTTATTGCCCCGTTTGCTTCTGCGCCACTTGCCAGAACACTTCGAGAATTTTCGTTGCGCGATGTCTTCACGTGACGAATTGCCTTCTCTTGAAGCGCTTCGAATCAAAATTTCGGAATAATTCGATGTGCGAAAAGGACCAAGCCGAAATACCGTACAGAATGCGATGGCTGTGGGAAAATTTGAAAACAAAAGTAAAAAAAAATCAGCATACTGAAGGCCTGCAAAAAAGGATTCGAAAATGAAGTATTTTAGGTGCGAAAAAGCTGATAGGACAAACCGCAAAGAGTGCTGATAATGTGAGTCTGTTCGCGTCACCGCACATGCCAGAAGTCGAAGTTTTTCAAGCCGGAAATAGTCTGGATTCTGATGCTTGGTGTTTTGACAGTGGACGCACATCCCATAAGTGCAAGGATGTCAATTCATTTGCGGAAATCGATCAAATGTATAATCGAGGGAAGTCGGGTCTCGTTAGTAGCAGTGCGTCTACTGACATATTGGGAAAAGGCATTGTGAAAACCGTGAAGAAAGTAAATAGTGAGAGAAAAAGTGATAACATTGAGTGATACTTTGTGTGTCCCAGACATGCACACGAATCTCGTTTCCACTGGGAAAATTACTGATAAGGGACACAATGGCTTATTCAGTTAAACCAAGTCCGGGGTTATTAATCGCGACGGGAATGTGTTACTTGCCGCAACACGTGAAAAATATTTGTATTTTCTCCGAGATTTAACTGGTTCCGAGTACAAGAATATTTTTCAAGCAGATGTCGCAAAGAGAATTCCGAAGAAAAATTCTCTAGAAGACTGGCATGGGACATTCGCATGGGACACCTGAATGTTTAATCTCTTCGCTAGACTATTAGGGCGGGATCTGTTCCAGGAAGCGATTTCAAGGGCATCAATGAAGATTATGAATGCTGTGCTTGTCTCCAGGAGAAGATGTGTCGCCCTTCTTTTTTTGAGGCATTCGAAAGAGTGAAGAAAGTGGGAGAGCTCATTCACTCTAACGTTTGCGGTCCAATGCGTGTTGCTTCACATGCAACGGAGCGTTATTTTGTCACTTTCATGGGAGATTCATGCAAGTGGTGTGAGCTACATTTTATCAGCCACAAGCATCAGGTAATTGATGAATTTGACATTTTTAGAGCTTTGGTGGAAACGCAGCAGGGAAAAAAGGTAAAATGTTTGTAGTTTGACAACGGAAAGGAGTATGGTAATAAAAGTTTAGACGAATTACTCTAAAAGCGCGGAATATTACGAGGAATGACTGTCATTCGAGGTTTGGTTTGGAAAACCTTTGGATGTGGCCAATTTTAAATGTATTGGAAGTGTAGTCTACGTTCTTGATAGATCTCCAAATAACGGAAAAATCGAGCCAAAATCAAGGAAAGGAATTTTCGTCGGATATATCTTGGAATCGAAAGGATGCAGGGTTTCGATGTCAGAAGAAAGAAGAGCCGTCATATCAAGAGACGTGACTTTCTTGGACAAAATTCCTGTTCATTGAATCAAGGTCCGCGAAGATTTTTGTCCGGAAAAGAACGATTTTCGAATGTCGTCAAATTCACCGAAAAATGTCAACGAAACTGAGGGCAATGAAACATTTATCGAGAGGCAATGAAACATTTATCGAGAGGCAATGAAACATTTATCGAGAGGCAATGAAACATTTATCGAGATTGATCTTGCCAATAAGCAAGAATCTGGCAACCAGGTCATTGAAGAAGAGCTGCAGATACTTAGCGACGTAGACAATTAAGAAGAATTGTACGATGTAGAGGATTTTGTAGGTTTCCCTGCAGATGATCCGGTGGTTGCAACAAGAGAAGGTGGACCGCGCTTGGTGAGAACGGGATTTCGTAGCACACCGAGAAACGTCTATGTGATGACGTGTACTGCAAACGAAGTCGAGACTGATTTCGCTTTCCTAACTAAGATTCCTGTCACTCGCGCAATGGATGGCGGAGAATCAGACGAATGGATGGCAGCCATGGTGGATGAAGTGAATTTTATTCTCATGAAGGACACGTGGAGTCTAGTTGATAGATCCAAGGCATCAAAGGTGATTGGCAGCCGTTTTGAATAATGTATTAAATATGGCACCAGTAGTATCCTGGAGAAGAGAAAGGCCAGAATTGTGGTGAAGGGCTTTTCTCAACAGTATGGTAAGGATTTCCATGAAACTTACGCATCAGCTGCACGATGGAGGTACCAGATTGGATTGCAAATGTTCTGGAATATATAATCAACGAAAAACGGAACCAGGATCAACTGTTTAACAAAAACAAGATTATGTTGAACGAGTTGGCTCAAGGTACCAAAGTCTGTCTTATGAGAAAAGCATTGTATGGTCTAAAACAGGCTGGTCTCGCTTGGTGCAGATGATTTCACAAGTAATTGCGAACTTTAAGTGACTGTCCAACAAAAGCGGATTCCTGTGTATATTTGAGATACGGGAAGGTAGATTTGACGATTGTCGTAATTTATGTCGACGACATTCTGGTTATGTCTAAAGATCTCAAAGAAGTTTTACGATTTGGACGTGAATTATCGGATCTTTTCGACATAAGCTACATTGGCGATCTCAAACGTTGTTTGGGAAGAGACTTTGTCAGAAGCGACGATTTCATCAAGCAGAAAATTTACATTACAGATATCCTTCAACGATTCAAGAAGGAAGAATGCAACCCTGTAGCAACGTCTTTAGATTTTGGTACGTAGCTCGTCAGAGGTGACGCGTGATTCGAGTCAGAAGGTGATAAACCTCCTTATCGGGAATTAATCGGATTCCTGCTCTATCTGTCAGTGACAACACGCCCAGACATCGCTCACACGGCTAGTCTGTTGAGTCAATTCAATTACTGTTTCAACAAGATACACTGGAGTATGCTTTCACTATGAACGGTGGAGTGGTAGCGTGGGATTCAAGGAAGCAATGTACGGTTGCCCTGTCAACAACGGAGGCCGAATATATGGCGATCAGCGAAGTAACCAAGGAAGCTATTTATCTCAGACGTTTTATGCTAGAGCTTGGAGAGACTGAGAACAAGTCAATTAAGTTGTTAGTTGACAATTACAGCGCACATAGGCTAGCTACCAATCCAGTATACCATGCACGAACCAAACATATCGACATATCTCGTCATTTTGTTCGTCAGACTGTGTAGTCGGGTGAGATAGTTTTGCAACACGTGGCATCTGATAACATTCCTACCGACATCTTAACCAAGGCCTTAACGAAACCAAAACATGAACATTGTATTTGTCTCTGGGGACTATTGAAGATACCAATTTGAAATTTAGAGGTTGTATCAAGGGGAAGTGTTTGCATAATTAATTATAACTGTTTGGTTCTACCTCTAACTTTCATCTGTTGAGGGTGCTAGGACAACACTGTCATATATTGATTCTTTATACTCTTAAAGTCAGTTGTTTCTAGATCGAGTTACAGCAAACACCGTCTTGTATATTCTCTTAATAAATGACTTTGTTCTTTCTGTAAACTGCGTCTATTTTATATGTGCGTATCACCTAATCTTTGCTAGCATTGTTATTAATAATAAGAATTTTTAGTATCTAATAATTTATTTCTTGAAATAGTAGCGTAAAATTGTTTTCAGAAAGTTATACAAAAAACCGCTCAAAATGACTCAAAAGTTTCAAAGTAGAATATTTGTTTATGAATCTGTCTGAAAAAAACGTCAGGTAAAATTATGGTATAAAATTAATATTAGCGATACCAGTTCTCACGAATTAAGTAGCTGAATTTATAGCTCGAAACTGACTGTAATGAAATGTAAATATATCAGAAGAACAAACTTGACGCCTATGATGTATAAGATAATACTCTGGTCTTCAGCGTGGCAATTATTCTTAATTCTATTCGTATATAAAATGATATAATATAGCTATAATTTTGATAAAAAAATTTTAAGCTTTTGACAAATAGCAATTTACTCGACATAGTAATTACACACAAAAAATTATAAAACCTTGGCTTCACAAATTGTTTTACGATAGCTAATCTTAAGGTCTCAGGATTATTAAAATCATAATATCTTAGAAACAGACATTTTATTCGAATTTCCTTATTTGGCAAAAAGTTCCACAGTTTTCACAAATCCCAATTGTCTTCACTTAAAAATTCGTTTTTTTGAATCCTGCATCGCGGATTCTACTAATAATCTGATCTTTTATGAGACTATCAGCAAATAAAATTTGAAAGAATCCCAGCGTCATGTAACGTTGCTAACAGTTTTTGCAAAATGACATATTACTGACTTACTGATTTTTGATCATTTTTGTCTAATCAGGGCCTAACTAAAGCTTGGCTAAAATGCAAGCTTGAGGCGTCCCTCTAGTAAGCTAGTTTTTTTGTCACAAGCAATGGAAAATCGTACAAGAACCTTAGGTTAAAGGGTACTGCCAAGAACTTAATATTCTAGTCGTTCTAGTGAGTATTGGATCGCTGCCCTGATTGAAATAGGCACAGGTGAATCAATTTCTACATGGGGCGTTCATGAAATATAATCTTATTTAATAAAATTATATCCTCGCTTCCTTGTTTCAGAATTAAGTTCACAGTTCGATCTTTTTCCTAGTGACAACCCTATCCCTGGTGTTCCTCGTGGCGGACCCGATCATTCTTCTGAAAGAAATAAGTCCCCTGAAAGGACTCGATCTCCTGCCGAACCTCTTCTTCATGACAGGTCCAGATCTTCTCCTGCCGAACCTCCTCTTCATGACAGGTCAAGATCTTCTCCTGCTGAACCTCATCTTCGTGACAGGTCCAGGTCTCCTTATACAAGGCCTCGTCCAACTTCCAGATATATTGCTCCTCCTGCAAGGCTTCCTTCTTCTGACGGACATGGATGTGGAATTGAACAACTTACACTTATTCGGCTCATTCCCAATAGAAATTCGCACCAGGCATTCGAACTTCGAAGATACACTTTTCCAGCCGGTAAACAACTTAAATTAAAAATAGGAAATAATTCCTATGAGCCTATGCCAACTCAAGAACAAATTGTATTATCAACATCAAATGGTGACGTCTTTGCAATATTGGAGAGTTACAATGTTCTTGCTGGAATGTATACATATTATCATGGTGCTAGAAGGCGGGCGAAAATTAACATGGAAAGTGGAATGGTCACCACATTAACACGAGATGAAATCAATGAGACTCCAGTAGGTTTACAACGCCCAATTTCGTGGCATTTTAAAGTAAATCATCTACACCCTCGTGAAAACGAAATTATTTTATATCATTTTATCAAATGAGAAAATTTAAGGCAAATTTACAATACTTTTTGTGATTCAAAGTTGGATATAAATCTCACATGTAACTTATAATTACATTTAAAAAATCGATTTATTGTGATTCTCGAGGTTTTAATCTTTCCAAAATAATTAATCAAAGTAGTAAACTATATAATTAATTCTATTTGAAATTGATTCACTCTCTCTGTCTCAGTTTACCTCAAATCCCACATCGATTTAATTTCTCAGCTTTAGTTTCACAGAACTAGAAATTATGCTAATTATTTAATCGAGCACAAACGAGGAATCTGATTCTTATAATCAGGTAAGTGATGTAATTTAATTATACAGACGCTTTAATAGAAAGAAAATCGTTCTTTCCCGAAGTTACAGCAATACGTTATAAAAATTTGACTCAGAACTAAGAAATTCTATAAATTGGCCATTATTGTTTTTGTAAAAAGTTTAGCAAAAAAGTAAAATAATTTTTGTTTACGCTGCAAATAAACTTTTCATTAAAAAATCGTGGCTAAGTTAGATAAATATTTACTTTAAGGAGAAATTATTTGAAACTTTCATAATTAGTATATCTCAAAAATCGGACGTATGGGAAAAATTTTGATAACGGATTCGGTTTTAGGATACTAAAATCCCTCGGTGTAACATAGTCCGGTCTTTGGGTACAAGAAAGATGTAATTTTTGTCAGCCTGTGTTGTTAGCCAATATCTTCTGTCTCTTATCATCTACTTCGTCTGTTACTATAAATTACATATAAATATATCTGAAATACATCTGAATCGTCCATTACTTTATCAGCTTTGAAACAGAAAAAACGTCCATTTTTTTGTATTTCCAGCATCCTGCTTTCGTTTTCCTTGGCTAATGCCGTAATGCTTGTTTTTTCAATTACTCACTAGCTCGACACAATGAGGGTAGGGGTAAGTAACAGGAAATTCGAAAATTTATTGATGACTCGACGCCTCGCACCACTATCAGAAATCCGGTAAAAAGTAAATAATCAATTGAATAACTCTGGCGGCCAGACGATCAAGTGTCTATACCGATCCATCTAAGTTTCCATTGAATTTGTCAGAACGTTCTCCGTAGTCAAACAGAATGTCGCTCTCAGCCTGAGAGATTTGCATCATAATCTTTATTCTTTTAGGCGCACGCCTTGATTTTTATTGATGACAAGATATTTAAAGAAAATCATACCCCGTCACATTTATCAGAGGCATCATCATACCAAACTTATTTAACGGCCAGGTTTCCGGATCCAAAATAACATCTTGTCTCATTGATCAAAAATACGCAACCGCTATTTCCGAAAACATGGAAGTGTTGAATAATTAATTTCCGACCGTTTTATTATGCTAAGGCTATAAGGCTCCCGCCTTAGCGAAGTACACCTGCCTTCTCATTACAATCAAGATCCTTATGACTGGAAACCCAGATCAGACTGATCCGGCTTTTACCTGAAACCTAAAAAAAAATCTTCTGGTAAAATCAATGAGTTCTTTCTTGTTTGGGTTAGCGTACAAACAACGTTGATTAGCCTTGATTATTTCGATGACAAGATATTTAAGGAAAATCATACCCCGTCACATTTATCAGAGGCATCATCATACCAAACTTATTCAACGACCAGATTTCCAAATCTAAAATTACATCTTGTCACATTGATCAAAAATACGCAACCGCTATTCCCAAAAACATGGAAGTGTTGAATAATTCATTTTCGACCGTTGTATTATGCTAAGGCTATAAGGCTCACGTCTTAGCGAAGTAAATCTGCTTTCTCATTACAATCAAGATCCTCATGACTGGAAACCCAGATCAGGCTGCTCCGGTTTTTGCCTGAAACCTAAAGCAAATTTTCTGGTAAAATGCATAAGTTCTGTCGTTTTCGGGTTGACGGACAAACAACGGTCCTTGCACCATTGCTCTCCTATGTTGAGCGCTGACTGCGTAAGTTTCACTAAAGTGCCCTCATGCTTCCCTGTTACCAGAATCGTCAGGTCATCTACATAGCATAAAATTTAAAACCCCGATTCGTTTAAAACTCGAATAAGGTCATCAATGCCAGGCACCCTCTGGGTGGATGAAAGAACTCCTCCCTGTGGGCATCCACTTGCAACTTTGGCCTCCACTTCATTACCATATAGTGAAGCATGTACCCTTCTACTTCTCAACATAAAGTGCATACACCTGTTTGCGGTGTCACGAACTCTGTGTGTTTGCACAAAACCGTACCAGGATTCAATTGGAATGTTGATAAATTTTCCCTGTATGCCTAGAAACGCTGAAATTGCTACTTTACCTTTCCGCAATGTATTATTAATGCGGGAGGTAAATTGCATAGAGTGGGTCTACGGTAGATCTGCCTTTTGGAGATGCAAATTGATTCTTATGAAAATTCATTCATGAAAAGTTTCAGTAATTTTTTTTAGTGTTTTCAACATGAACGAGGCCAAGCTGATTGATCTTAAGGATTTTACCTCATAGTAGGTATCCTTACCCGGCTTTTGAATGAAGATTGCCTTAACATCCTAAACTATCGAGCCGATTGGTACCAAATTTTAAGAACCAGACAAATGAATATCATTATTAATAATAATAAATTGTTTAAACAATTAATTTTTTTAGTCTCAATTGATTATTTAACTCACTTTAATTAAAAAATGTATAAAAAGTGTTTTTTTTATATCAAACTTCTAATTTCTATCCTTATTGTAAGAGAAAATTGCTAAAAACAATAAGGAATTGTTTAAGCAATTTGTATAAACATCTATCTATCAGTATAAAGTAGTATTTTTCGCATTAGAAGATATATTTCTGAGTTTTTAATGAAGATATATTGCGTGAGATGTAAAAAAATCAAGAATTTATTAAGTTTTGTACCTCAACTTTAACGAATTTAGAAATTATATGTTTAGCCACGAAAACTGACTCTAATGTAATGTAAATATCTCAGAAAGATAGGCTTATCGCCTTTAGATTGTGAGATAACGACTATAGAATATGATATAAAGTCTATAATGAAGCACCAGATTATTTCTTTGTTATACTGTTAACCAAATTTTTTATTTATTCATTAAACAGTTTTTCTTCTACTTTAAAAAATGAGGGTCGTTTGTACTTCGGTCTTCATCTTAGCAATTATCCTTGATTCTATTGGTAAATATATAATAGTATAATATATATTTGAAAACATTTGAAGGATATTTTCCCATTTTAATTAGAACCCAGACCTATGAAGATACAATTATTAGCATTTTCGGCAGTTTAGCATTAAAATGGCTGTCTGTTACGAAGAATCACGATGATGATATCCACGTGAGTGATTTAGAATTCGTCCTCGGGGAATTCCCTAAGGATTTGACTTTGCAGATAACATTTTTTTTCATCGCGATTCACAGTGGGAGAGGAGCTCATCAAATTTGACCAAACCTTAAGGTCGAAATTTGCATTAAAGGAAACCTTTATTGTTTTACACATATGTTATAGGAATCAACTGTCATGGCGATCGGATACGGACGTGTACATTTGGTAAGGTCTCAGTTCACCCAAATTTCATTTCTCCCAAAATTTGTTTTCCCCAAAAGATGTCGCCGCAAATTTATTTTTTGAATTAAATAAACTCAGATATTAATAAAAATGTAAAGTTCTAAATGTTTAGTTTCTGTAAAGTTTTCTCTCGAGGGGAATATATTTTTTGAAATAGATCTTGACAAAAAACATCAGGTTACGCAAGTTCAGGTTATGTTAGAGAATTTTCGCCGAAATTGGATAATTTACAACATAAGCAGTTGGGCTTTATAGAAAACGTACAAATGTTCATACCTTAAGGTTACGTTAGGAAATTATCGCTCGAATTGAATACTTTACAACAGAAGCAGTTGGTTCTTATAGAAAATTTACAGAAACGGTTAGATCTTTCAGGAAACTTAGAAATTCCTACAATTTGAGATGATGTTAGAGAATTCGCCCTGGAATTGGATATTTTCAAGAGAGACAGTTAAGTCTTTATGAAAATTTATAGATAAGAACAATTTGAGGTTAGGGTATGGAATTTTTGCCGAACTTGGATATTTTTCATCAACAACAGTTAAACTAGTCCGGCTACTGGAAAAGCTAGTCAAAGCTACGTCCATTATTTTTTCTGGTATTTGAAATTAAATCCAAAACGTGGACAGCTTATCCATTAATAAATTGAGTATTAGATTTTGATACTGATCAATATAAATAAAATATTTTTATTTAACAACAAAATGTAAATTTAAATGTTCATTTGACTTGATTCGAGTTAAGGTAATTTTTTCACGCTCAGCAGATGGCAGCGTCACAGCATGTCGAGCTACGTAAACATAACCTGCAATAAACCGGCAAAACATTTTTATTGAAGACCGGCATCATGTCTCCGCGAGATAAAAAGAGACGAATAATTAAGAAATCGGAAGCCAATCGGCGAGAAAAGGTGCGTGAGGTTATAAAAAGAATAAATAACCAAAATAAAAGTGAATCGTTGTGCTGCCAACCTTACTCAACGCCACACCGTTCTCGTCATATGTCACGCCTGTATTTTTTGCTAAAAAGAACCTCAAATACCCTGGAAACAAGTACAAATGAGCAATAATTCAAATTTTACATTATATTTTCTGTCTCCGAAACAGTTTTCCTGACAACTTTCAACGTATTATAAAGCCGAAATCAACCATTTTTGGAGCCCGTGAAAGGCCTCTCCATAAGAGGACATATTTCTCTATAAGAAAAAACTAATTTTTGTGACGTTTCAGCGTGACCGGATAAATAGCCGGATTACTTTGTATCTTTCCGAAAACTTAACCGTTTGAGCAATTTTAGGTTATGTTAGCGATTTCTCGTCGGAACTGGATATTTTACAACAGAAAAAGTTCAATCTTTAAAAAAACTTATAAATTCGAACAATTGTAGGTTACAAATATATATTTTTTCAAATAGATCTTGACAAAGCCGGGATTAGTTATTTTTCAACAAGGACAGTTAGGTTTTCCAGAAAAATTACAAGTTCGAACAAATGTGGTAGGTTATATTAGGGATTATTCGTAGGAATTTGATATTATTCAACAGAAACAGTTGGGCCTTATAGAAAACTTCCAAATTTACACAATTTAAGGTTATGTTAGGAAATTATCGCTGTAATTGAATACTTCACAACAGAAGCAGTTGGTTCCTATAGAAAATTTACAAATTCGCACAATACAAGTTTATGTTAGAGAATTCTAGCCGCAATTAGCTAATTCTCAACAGAAACAGTTAGATCTTTCAGGAAACTTAGAAATTCCTATAATTTACGGTTATGTTAGAGAATGAAGTTAAGTCTTTAAATAAGAAAAAAAAAATGTATATTAGAACAATTTGAGGTTATATTATGGAATTTTCACCGAAAGTTGGATATTCTTCTTCAGAAACAGTTAGGTCTTTCCGAAAACTTCACAGTTCGAACAGTTTTAGTTAATGTTAGCGATTTCTCGTCAAAAATGGATATTTTACAACAGAAGCACTCAGGTTTTTTTTTTGGTTGTAAAACTTACAAATTCGAGCAATGTTAGTTTACCTTAAGGAAATCTCGCCGGAAGTGGATATTTTTCAACAGAAACATTTGGGTCTTTTAGAAAACTTAAAACCCTAGCGGACCGAATGAACGGAACCGATACGCTACAGTATCCTTACAGTATCCACATCGTATCCTCTCCGTATCATGCAAGAAAAACTCATTAAAAAAGGAAGATGAACATTTAACTTGTTGAAATTCGGATTCTACATGAAATGTTGCGTTAGAAGGTCACGGAGTAATTGCAATAGTTTTTCTTGCAACGATAAAAACTTTTTAAAATATAATACTTAT
>CAKNWT010331761.1:0-12061 GCA_932066315.1 Andricus coriarius
TCCTGAAGTGAAACTTTTAAAGAAGATCAGCGCAACTACCGAAGGGAAAAAAAGCGAATAAGTCAGGCTCTGTACATAAATCTCACTGATTCTAGGATGCACTTAGCTAATTTATTGAAAAGTCAGATGTAGAAAATAAGAGGCTGCAAAACGAGTCATACTCTACTTTAAGAAAACCAAGAAGATGGAAATTGTCTTCAGCAAAATAGGTGACCGGTAAGTTATTTACATTGACTGGTGGTGCGATCAGCTGACCATCAAGAAAGCAGTGGAGATCGGTGGACTGCTGAAAAAACCTATTATTTTGTGCCACAATCAAATTATTATTTTGATGACGAAAAATCCAGAGGTTCATGAGCTTATGAAACATAGAGATATCTGGAATTATTTTGTGTGATTCATTTGAAACTGGTCAGCTCCAAATTGGGTATCTTGCGGTTACAAGAGATGTCCGCTGATGTTTTAACCAAAGGATTCCCAATGCTAAAGCTTAAGAAGTGTATTAAATAAATTAATTGAAGGTATACAATTTTTGTTTGGTGTGTTAGTGCTAAGATTGTCTGGTGATACGCATAGTGACACAGAACAGAATGCAATGGTGTGAGTATGATGTCTCTCTGAGTGACACACATTGAAAAGGTCGCATACGTAATCAAAACAAAGGCTCTAATTAAAATGTTCTTCATTAAGTGAAATATTGTGTTTTCTTATCTAAATTTCTTCACCTTCATTTCTTAACTATCACGTGCTTTTGCCATGCCACAGTGTTACCGCGTGGAAAAGCGAATATTTGGACAAGTTGTTTTTAATTTCTGTTCTCGCGTAAGAGTTGCGTCGCTACCGAAATCTTTCTAGGAAAAGTGAAGATCGTTAGCTGCATTCTCATTCTTATCTTTGCGGCTTAGTAAGATTTTTCTGGTAAGTTTGATTAGACTAACCATATGTCGAAGTTCCCAGCGATATCCTCCTTTTGAGGCATGGGATATTTAATAACGCGTTTTTGAATTTGTTCAAGTTCCTGTCTGGGTTTGTGGAAATAGGATTTTTTTTCTTTTTGATAGAAAAAAAACATGGAGTCTGAATGGAATATAATTGTTTCTTTCTAAAATTTTACCGCATGACTAATCTTCGTATGATTTCGTGTTCTAATAGCACAGGACCACAAAATCTAAACCTTTGCAACACGGACCAGACTAGGTGGGTCCTATATTTTCGGGGTCGCTGAATTCGAATCCGTAGTCCGTTTGCTCTCCTCAGGTCAGGTTCAAGGTCATTTTAAGGTAAAACCAAGTTCAGTTCAAGTTCAGTGACCAAAAAAACATATAGTTACTCCGACTTGATTGATTAGCGACGAATTTTGTAAGTTCGACCTTGATCTTACCTTGAACCTGACACGATGACCAAACGGACAGGGAATTCAAATTCAGTGACCCCGAAAACCTATAGGCGCCCTGAATTATTTGGTTAGCGATTAATTTTGTATGTTTGACCTTGAATTGACCTTGACCCTGAATTGATGGGATCAAACGGACAACGGATTTGAACTCAGCGACTCCAAAAACCTATAGGTACCCTGACCTAATAGGTAAGCGATGAATTTTGCAGGTTCGACCTTGAATTGTCCTTGACCCTGACATGTTCGGACCAAATGGCAATCGATTTGAATTCAGCGACCCCGAAAACCTATAGGCATCCTGACTTAATTGGTCAGCTATGAATTTTGTAAGTTTGACCTTGAACTGACCTTGACCGTGACCTGATGAGGCCAAATAATTCAGGGCGCCCAATGCAGCGGGCCCGGAAAAAATAGCACCCAGCTAGTCTGATCCGTGTTGCAAGTGTTTAGATTTTGTGGTCCTGTGTAATAATTATTATTTGTTATGTGTAATTAGGGTAAACGTAATATCACACAGTTATCGCACACTATATGATACAATATGTTACAATACCATACAATGAGATACAATGTCATATAATATGGTGAAATATGATACAGTATCATACAAAATAATGCAAAATGATACATTATGATGCAATATGATGCAAATGGTGCAAAGCGATACAATATGATACTATATAGAACAATATGATACATTATGATACAATATGATACAATATGATACACTATCACACTATATAATACAATATGATAAAATAGGATGTGATATGATGCAACATGTTGCAGGGGATTGTTCAACAGGAGCGCAAGGACCATCAAATGTTGATACAGAGCAACCACCTTCTCTCCGGTAAACAAGGGGCTCAGAATCTTCGAATCTTGATTTAATGCGACCACCATCTGCCAGTCAAGAGGAGGCTTAGGATCTTTGAGTATTGATTGAATGCCACCACCTCGTGAGCGTTGAACAAGAAGATCAGTATTATCTAAGATTGATTTAATGCCACCACCTCCTGAACGGTCAACAAGGGACTCAGGGTCTTCGAATATTGATTTCATGCCACCACCTCCAGCTCGATCAACAAGGGGCTCAGGATCTTCGAATATTGATTTAATATTACCACCGTCTGCCCGGTCAGCAAGGGGCTCAGGAACTTTGAATATTCATTTAATGCCACCATCTCCTGCTCAATCAACGAGGATCTCAGGACCTTCGAATATTGATTTTATGTCACCACCGTCTGCCGAGTCAGCAAGCGGTTCAGTATCTTTAGAAATTGATTTAATGCCACCACCTCCTGCCCGTTTAACAAGGAGCTCAGGATCTTCAAATGTTTCTTTAATTCCACCACGTCCTTCCCGGTCAACAAGGGGACCAGCATCTACAAATATTAATTTGATGCCACCACCTCCTACCCGGCCAAAAAGAAGATCAGGATCTTCGAAAATTTATTTAATGCCACCACCTCTTGTTCGGTCAAGAGGGAGACCAGGATCTTCGAATATTCATTTAATGCCACCACCTCTTGCCCGGTCAAGAGGGAGACCAGGATCTTCGAGTATTAATTTAATACCACCACCTCCTGCCCGGTCAACAAGGGGCTCACGATCTTCGAATATTGATTTAATGCCACCTCCTTCTGGCCGGTCAGCAAAAATCTCAGAATCTTCAAATATTTATTCAATGTCACACCCTCTTGCCCGGTCAACAAGGGGCTCAGGGTCTTTCAATTTTGATGTGATGCCACCACCACTTGCCGAGTCAGCAATGGGCTCAGAATCTTCAAATATTGATTCAATACCACCACCTCCTGCCCGGTCAACAAGGGGCTCAGGATCTTCGCATATTAATTGAATGCCATCACCTGCTGCCCGGTCAACAAGGAGCTCAGCATCTTTGAATATTTATTTAATGCCACCACCTCCTGCCCGGTCAACAAGGCGTTCAGGATCTTCGAATATTCACTTAATGCCACCACCTCTTGTCCGGTAAACAAAGTGCCCACAATCTTCGAATATTTATTTAATGGCACACCCTCTTGTCCGGGCAACAAGGGGCTCAGGATCTTTGCATATTGATTTATTGCCACCATCTCCTGCCGGGTTAACAGAGGGCTCAGGATCTTCGCATATTGATTTAATACCACCAAATCCTGCCCGGTCAACAATGGGCTCAGGAATTTCGGATATTAATTTAATGCCACCTTCTCCTGCCAAGTCAACAAGAATCTCAGGATCTTCGAATATGAATTCTTTGAACCTTCCACTCAAAGCAAAGAGTAATCCTTGTAATGGGAGTGTGAAAGATGTTGTGCTTCGATTATACGAAATCAACAACAATGTGGAGAGAAACTAACGATAACAACGCCACAACACCAACAACGTCAGTAAATACCAGTTTATCAATTTGATGCTGAAACTCAATGAAAATGACATGTAACGGTTTTTTATGGGTCGTTGCCGAAAAGTTGTAAAATTTAAACTATTCCTTTTTCTTAAAAATTTGTTTGTAATATCAGTCGAAGTAGGTGCCGCGCGTCCACAAAGATGGGCATCCCAGTCCATCAGGACTTTCATTAAGTCGTTCAAACCTCCCCCTTCCTTACTTTCCTAGTCCTCAATTTACTATTATTCCCTTCACCAACATCTTTTTCCACTAATTTCCCCATTTCCTAGCTCCCCTACTTTTTTCCCCATCCCTCAGTTCCCCTCTCGTAATTACTTCCTCTACTTCTCCACCCGGCATTTACCCTCACTTCCTCTATTTTCTTTGCCCTCAAAAATGGGGAATGAAGAGAGTATTCCTGTGTTACGAATAACAAAATTATTAAATGGTTTAACAATAAATAACTTCAAATGATGCAACTTATCCATAACTGACTAATCAATCAATTAGGCAGTTATGAATACGTGACTTTTCAAAAGTAACTAGTTATCATTATTGTTACCTTTTAAAACTGTAACTATCTCTTAGTTACTTTCATAAAAAAAGTGTCTATCGTGGGTTTTTTTGGTACTTTTGTAGTTTAAAAATACTAGCATCATCAATGGCAATTTTAGCGATTCTACACCATATGAAAAAGAATCTAGAAGATTTTTAAGAAATATTTATTTTTCTCAGGATCTTGCCAAACCTCAGGAAAAATTCAAGTCAGTTTAAAAGCAATTTACGACTGACAGAAGTGTGCAAGAAATTTGAAAATATATTATTATCTAAATTTTCGGAAAGTCTTTCAAGTTTTAAAATATTTTTAATCTCCTTAAAATTTCTAAGATTCGAAAATATCGTTTCAACTGTCTTAAATTTTTCCTAACAATATTTTACATCTTTGAAAAATAAAGAAATGTCCTTAAAATCTTTGAGATATTTTTTCAAAAGTTTGAAAAAATATCTCAAAGGTCTTAAACCTTTCTTTAAAAATTAATCGTTTAGAATATGAATTCAATAAAACTTATGCCGGGAATGTTAAAAATGTGTTCTTATTACTTCAAAACCTTTCAACATTCCTTAAAAGCTTCTAAAATTTTTTTCTAAATCTTCAGAAATGTACAGTTTGTTTCAAAATTTTAGAAATATTCTCTAGATTAAGATTATTTTTGATTCTCTTTGAAACTTCTACAACTTTTAGATATCTTTCAGAATGGATCGAATTTTTTATTCAAATTTTCAAAAAAATACAAAAATTGCATATTCTCTCAAAATTAAATTTTTATAATGAAAACTCAATTAAAGTTTTCTTAGGAATCTCAAGAAATCTTCTTCAATATTTTATCCTTTCAAAGCACTTCAAGAAAACTTGAAAACTTCATTTCGAAATCTTCAAAAGTCTACATTTTGTTTTAAATCGCTTGAAATCTTTTAACATTTTTAATTATTTGCTGATTTTTTTTAAACTTCTCAATAATATTTGAAAGTAGTCTGCCCGGCAGACCAGAGCAGTGTATCCTCATGTATTTCAATCCGCTGAAACCGAATCGGAAGTCAGAAATGTCAGATGGACTCGTGTTCCGCCATTAGCCTAAAAAAATACCCGCAAAATGCAGTTTTCCGCAAAAAAAAAAAATAAATAAATAAATAAAGTGTTCTGTCCGGCAGACCGGAACAGTGTATTCGTATGTCTTTCGAGCCGCTGAATGTGAATCGGAAGTTATAAATATCAGATTGGCTCCTGTTCCATTCCTAACCTAAAAAAAAACCGTAGAAAGGCAGTTTTCTGCCAAATCAAAAACAAAAAAGTAAGTGTTCTCGCCGGCTGACCAGAGCAGTGTGTCCTTATGTACTTGGACCCGCTGAAACCGATTCCGAAGTCATCAATTTTGGATTGGTTCCTGTTTCATCACTAACCTGAAAAACACCTGAAAAGGGAGGTTTTCCGCCAAAGTCAAAAAGAAAAGAAAGTGGTCCACCTGGCAGATTGTAGCAATGTATCCTTATATACTTGGACCCACTGAAACCGAATCCGAAGTCAGAAATGTTAAATTTGCTCGTGTTTTATTCGTAACCTCAAAAATCTCCCATAAAATGACGGTTTTCCGCCAAATTCGACAAAAAAGAAAGTGATCTGTCCGGCAGACCAGAGCAGTGTAGACTTATGTATTTTGTCCCGCTGTAACTGAATCCGAAATAAGAAATTACATATGGCCACGTGTTTCATTCCTAACCTCAAAAAGCACCCGTAAAAATCAAGTTTTCCGGCATATTTTATTTCCGTCTTGCCTTCTGATTTTAGAGACTATTTCTTTATCAGCAACAACAAAAACGTACAGGTTACCACTTTAACCAAATTAAAAAATAAGTTTCGAATTTGGCGGAAAACCGCCTTTTTACGGGATTTTTTTTAGATTAGGGATAAAACACAAGCCTATATGATATTTCTGACTTCGGATTCGGATTGCATTCGATCGGCTTCAGCCCCATGCCGCGTATGAAATTTTTTACAAAATGAAGATCGAAACTGGCGGCTTTCGTTGCCTGCAAAGCGGGCACGAAACTACTTTACAAACCCGCTCACCTTTATACCCCCACTTTCGCCCCGCTTCTCAGGCTACGAAAGCCGCCATTTTCGATGTTCTTTTTGTGGAAAAGACTTTTTACTCCCTAGGTATTTATTTTTACTCCCTAGACTTTATACTTCCTAGGCTTAAGTATTTAAAATTGTTGGAAATCATTTGAAATGTTATTAAATCATTTTAAATGTTTTCTTAAAATCCAGTCTTCAAAATAAAAAATCATTTGAAATTTGATCCAGTAATCTTATACATAACCGTAATCCTCAAAGTTCTTGTTTTGGCCTAAAAAAAACTTACAAACGAAAAATATCATCTAAAAATTAGGAAGATATTTCATTGGAACATAAAACCATTTCCTTGAACAAAAAGTAATTTGTAAACAAAAAATGACGACCCATAAAATAAACTACAAAAAGGTTTTATATAAAAATTCTGTACTTTAACTGAATAAAACCATAATGAACTGAACATATTATGACAGATTTTATTATTGCAGATCAGAGACTGAGAAAGCTAATAAGAGATGCATACAAGAGGAATGACAGGTTTAAAAAATTAAGCAAGAGTAATGAGAGGTTTAAAAAATTAAGTTAGGTCAAAGATGGAGACGAAACAGAGCTGAAAATACGAAACTATAGCGGATAGAACTTACATATAAGATATACAAACGCCTTGTTAGAACAACTCAGAAGACACTAATACACAAGAAAGATATAGATGTTGTATATACAATATTCCAGGAACATTGGATGCTAGGTAGAATGATCAAATCCGCGTTGACGTTAACGGAAAAAAACAAGCGTATCTATCAAATTTGAACATCACAGGTCTTTTCCCTGATGACAGGATTAGACTAAAAAATAATTATATGAAATAGCACAGAAAAGAAGAAATACTAGTTAAAGAAAGCAAGAATCAAATCAAAGAATAAGAAGAGAATGACCCTGTTTGACAAAACAAGTGTGAATCTCGGAACATTGAAGGTGCGTGTGTTAGCGTTTGCAGATGATATTGCGGATATGAAAGAGTCAATCGAAGGCTTGCAGAGAATATTGGGCAAACTGAATACTATCATAAACAACATGGGCCTTAAAATTAACGGGAATAAAACAAAAAGTATATTATTTGAAGGAAAAGTCAACTGACAAAAAAAGGTTACAGTGAATGGTTACGTACCCAGAGGCAGATATGAAAATTTGTAATCTTAACAAAACTGGTTTCAAACATTCTAAAAGTGCGCTCACTTTTTAAATTTTGATCCCAAATTTCCTGCTAATAAACTCGAACTTTATTTTAGGACACTTGAAGAGTATACCAAAGCCTAATCCAATATGTCAAATCTTTCGAAAGTTATCGTGCTAACAAAATAAAAATATCAAGACAGATGGACAGATATACGCATTTGTAAAAACCTCCTTTTAGGATTCAGGGGGTCTCAAAACGTGGACATTTGACAAAAACTACATCCATGTCATGAAATAAGAAACTGTGTCTCAAATAAAAATACATTTCTCTAGTTTTCTTTTGTACTGTCAGTGAGTGAAGTAGTCTTCTGGTATTGCGAAGAGGTTTGAATTCTCGTTTACCGTGTGGGGAATCGACGAAAGATTGAAGCCTTGAGAACCATAATACATTCACATTTTATTATTCTTTCCAATTACAACTTACTTCTAACGTTTTGATACAACATTGATTTGAAAATAATATTATATTCAAAGTTTACATTTTTTAAATTTAATTGTAAGTATGCAGGATTATGGTTTATGCGAGTTTTTCCACCCATTTTATGCGAAAATTTTTTGGGATTGGGCGAGCGGTACCTACTGGAGTTTCACAGATTTTTTCTGTGGTCATTGTGGTGCACCTGCCGCTTTCAATGCTTATTTTTGCCCGTTTATTATCGTTATTATCGCGGATATACAATCCAGCAAAAGTATAAGTAGTCTCTAATATTGCACAGGCGTCACCATCGGGTGTTGTCAAAACAATTTGTTCTTGGTCTGGCAGTGGCTCATGGGTATTATTTGCTGCTTTCAATTTCATTGGTGTATTGGTCGGAAAAATGTATCTTCGAAATTGGAATATCCTCGGCGGATTTGTTTTACAAGTAAGCCGAAGAAATTCAAGGTGTATTAGTGCATATCCACGTCTGTTACTAGAGGGAAGCCTGGCAGGTGGAACCATGAACCTGCCAGGACGAGAATGCATGGCAGAAGGAGACCTGGACCTGGACCTCACAGGGTGAGAATGATTTCTTTCGGGAGGATAAGTTGTTTCGGCACGAGGAACATCAGGAATTGGTTTGCTATAAGGTGAAGATTCAGACTGTGAAGTAATCTCTGCAAGAATAGATCGAGGATTAAATTTTACTTAAGACCATGAGGCAAGACAGAATGTGGATTTCGTAACATTTTTCCATCTTTCAGAATCAGTCACAAGAATTATACAGTTAAAAATCTTAAATTTTGTACAAGTTAGAACTTGGCGAAAGATTCAGATAAAAATTGAGCCATGGTCAAAAGATATTAGTAATCAACATGGTTATTATTGGTGTAATTCTACCTGAAAACAACAATTTTAAAATACTATACAATCATGAATGAATGTTACTTCTTACTGTTTAAGAAAATATATTAATATAATAGTTAAAATATTCAACTATTTTAAAATTGTGGATTAAAACTGTAATTTGAAATTGAAAAATATTCCATTTTTAACAAGATAGGTGAATTTTTGACCAAATAGTTGAAACCAAAAATGGAATAGTTAAATTTTCAGTTCATAAGTTAATTTTCCAGAAAAAAACGAAAAGTTTTAAACTAAACTGATGAATCTTTAACTAAAATAGATGATTTTTGACCCAAGAGGATGCATTTTTAACAAAAGAATAACTTTCAACCATGTAGTCCTTATCTTCAATCTAAAAGCTTAAATTCCAACTAAAATGATGAATACTTAACTGGAATACTTAAATTTTCAACCAAAAAGACAAAGCTTCAAATAAGAAAGTTAATTTTAAAACATAAAGAATAATTTTCTACCAACAAATACGTTTTTTTTTTTCAAGAAAAGAGATGAATTTTCAACTAAAAAAAAACTTTCAAACAAATAGTTTAATTTTCAGTTGAAAAAATTAATTTTCAACAAAGAAATATCCTGCAAAAGAAGACAAACAAATTTTCAGCCAAAGTGATACATTTTGTAATAAAATAGTTTACCTTTCAATCAAGTAGTTGTATTTTCAATCAGAGAGTTGATTTTTGAGCTAAAATTGTACAATTTTAACTGGAATATTTGAATTTTTAACCAAAAAAAGTAATTTTCAAATAAGAAAATTAATTTTTATGCAAAAAGATTAATTTTCTACCAAAAAAGGGGTTTTCAACAAAAAAGTTAACTTTTTAACTAAAATTGTACATTTTCAACTGGACTACTTGAATTTTGAACCAAAAACATAAAATTTCAAACCAGAAGGTTCATTTTGAAACATGAAGAATAATTTTATACCAAAAAATACGTTTTTTCAAGAAAAGAGATGAATTTTCAACTAAAAAAAAAACTTTCAAATAAATAGTTTAATATTCAGTTAAAAAAATTAATTTTCAACAAAGAAATTTCCTGCAAAAAAAGACGAACAAATTTTTAGCCAAAGTGATAAATTTGTTAATAAAATGATGAGTCTTGCATTGGCATAGATGTATTTTCAACCAAAAAATTTGAATTTTCAATTAACATTGTACATTTTTAACTGAAATACTTAAGTCTTCAAGGAAATATGAATATCCAAACAGGAAAATTAATTTTTATTCAAAAAGATTAATTTTCTACAAAAAAAGACGATTTTTTAACAAAATACATGAATTTTTAACAAAATATTTGATTTTTTGACAAAAAATATCAGTTTCAACATAAAAATTCAATTCTTCAGTTCCAATTTCTAATTTAAAAAATTAATTTTAAACCAAGCTCAAACATTTTTAACTAAAATGATGAATCATCGATAACTCAATTTTAAATTTTTTACTATGCTAAACTAAAGAAATGAATGTTTAACTACAATGTTGGAATATTCAATTGGTATAATTGCATTTTGAGTTTGAAAAAAATTAATTTTCTTTTGAAGAAAAAACGAATTTTCAACAAAATAGCTCACTTTTCAACCAAAGAGATAAATTTTTTATTGAAATGGTGAATCCTGAACTAACACAAATTAATGTTTAAAATTGAAACGTTGAAAAATTCATGACTCCGAAGTGGATATAAATTCGAATGTTGCATGTCGCTTTCCAGAATTAACTCAGTTTAACATAAAGGGAAATATCCGGGCTGCTACAGCCTAATGTAGTCGAAAAAAGTCACGAAAAAAGTGGAAGGAGGGTTATGGTGTTGATAAAAACACTTATCTATAGAAAGATTTCGATTCTGAACATTTATTGTATCAGCTTGCATTTATAAGTTTAGATGAAATTCTCTTTATAAATAATTGATTTTATGAAAAGCTAAACAAGGATCATACCATTTCATTGCGTCAAAATCAGTTGCGGGCTGATTAAAAAAAATATTGACACTTGCTATAAGAATACTTGATGTCTTTTTAACTCATTTGTCACGTAAATTAAATAAAGTACTTTATTTTTAATTATACATTTAATTTAAAAAATGCGAAGGTGTTTAGCCGACTACAACATAACTATTTTAAAAAACTTTCGTAGCCTATTAAAAATGTTTTGTTTAGTTTTTTAAATAAAACCTTCTCTCGCAAGTTTCATTTTAAGTCGGATTCAATTTTATGTTATATAATTTGAGTGTTTCTCTAAATTCTGTGATGCATAATAAACTGTCATATTAATGCGATAAAAATAAATTAATAAATGAAGTCGTAGATTATTATAGTTAATGGAAATCATTTTTGTTTTTTGTTGAAAACGGAGGCTTCCGAAAACGACTGGTTGGGAATTAATGAAAGGTCAAAGACTTGAGAATCATACTACATTGACTTTTTATTATTATTTCTAATGACAAGTTACTTGTAACATTTCGATCCAATTTTGGATCACAAGCAACATCATATTTTAGTTTTTCATTACAAAAATAAACTTAGTAGTACCCTCGATTCTTGCGGTTTACCCGTTTCATTCGGAAATTTCGCGTGATCGGGCGTTTGAAACCTACGGGAGTTAAGTTGACTTCTTCAGGGGTCAATGATGTAATATTGCCGGTGTCCATGTTTATTTTAGCTCGTTTGTAAGCATCTTTCTTATAAACATACATTCCAGCAAGAGCATAAGTAGTCTCCAATATTGCTAAGACGTCACCATCGGATGTTGATATAACAATTTGTTCATGCTTTGGCATAGGCTCAATGTTATAACTTCCTTCTTTTAATTTCAATGATGTATTGGCAGGAAAAGTATATCTTCGAAGTTCAAATATCCGGAGCGGATTATGGTGGGAAATGAGCCGAATAAGGTTAAGTTCTTTAAGTCCATACCCACGTCTGTCAGAAGAAGGAAGCCTGGTTGGTGGAACCATTAATCTGGCAGGAAGATGACCAGCAGGAGGATGACTGACAGGGGGATGACTGGCAGGAGGATGACTGGCAGGAGGATGACTGGCAGGAGAATGACTGGCAGGAGAATGACTGGCAGGAGA
>CAKNWT010331762.1:0-12237 GCA_932066315.1 Andricus coriarius
TAAAAGTGGTGCTTTCACATCACCAGTAACGCGAGGTTCACAAATATTACAGTAAACAAATAATTTATCCGGAAGACCACTAGCTAGACTAGGTGGATGTCTAGCAGTATACTCATTATTCTCAATTGGAAGTAGATTATCTGGTGCAAAACCTAGAATACGTGATAACTTATCACTTAGTACCAAAAAATGTTGATCATTCGTCAGACATGATTTTCCACACTGTTTTTGTATGCGTACGTAGCTGCTTTTGAATTTGTCATATTTAAAACTTAATATGTTGATTTAATTCTGGAAGACTGTTCAGATTGTTTAAAAGAGAGTCAATATCGGTGTAAAGACCAGGTTCAAAGAAATTTATAAGGGGTTTTTTCCACATAAGAGGCTTTTCTTCGTCTTCCAGCTTTTCATTAACGCCAATAAGTTCTATTAAATCTTCTAACTTTTCTCTCATATTTTCATCATTTATTTTATCTTCTGCAACAGGCACTTTATATTTGCGAAGAAGGTCAATATCATTCTCAATGGTTTTTCTATTTTTAATATTACCATCAAATTGTGGGATTGTATGTCCGTCAGCCCCAGCATTCATAAGGGTAATACGATTTTCAAATGAATCATCATGTCTCACATGAAGAAATGTACGAGGAAGTTGTATTTCTGTGAGCGCTACTGCCCACTGTCCTTGCAACCGAATCTCATGTGGCAGTTGTGCTATAAAATTGGAAGTGGTATTCCCGGGAAAATATTTTATACTACTATTGCTTGGTAAAATGAGGTAAAGTTGATCAGCATTCATTTTTACAATGTTTTTAAATTTGAAGCTGGAATCCACGAATTAAATTTGTCAGGATAACCTATCCACTTGACAAGAAATTGTTTTTTGTTTCCCTTGCCTTTAGTCTGTAATATTTTTTCAATCTTAAATTTCTCCCCAGCTATATCTTCATTTTTTACACCGGTCAATTCTTGCTCGTAAAAAAGTCCATCAATTTCTTCTCCTGCTAAATCTTTCAGCTCATAAACAAAAGGTGATTGTATTCGATTTAGAACTCGCTTTACTATAAATATTTCTTCACTCCAGCCTGACTCGTAACCTTTCTCAAAGACGCCCTTCTCGCGACTGATTCTAACTTGGTCATCGACATTGTACTTAGGCTTTTTTGTAGACCTCTTTTCCTTACTGAATCGCGATTGAATATTTTCCCATGCTTTGGAAGCATTGTATACAGTAACTTCAGCCGGTGCCATTTTGATACTGCTGTGCCTGGCATTATTGTAAGCATCTACAATTTGTTGCAAGATATCAATATATCGTCGATTATTTTGACGAGTAAAGTAACGCCACATGCGTTCTTTGAGAGTTCGATTAAAGCGTTCTACTACGGCTGCTTTAACATTAGGGTCCCGTGTTACTCGAAATTTTATTCCATTATCTGACAAAATTTTTTGGAAAGTAGCACCTAAAAACTCTGTCCCTTTATCCAATCGGTTCATGTATTCTACAAAGAGACCACCCATTTTTGTGATCTTGTCATATTGAGTAATTTCATACTGCCAAATTTCAAAAATAGAGGTAATTGTATAACCCTCTTGAATTGCTACTTTTAGCTCGTCGGAAGCCCAGGTTCCTTCTATTTCTCTCTCACTTATACTATTCGCATGCGGGCAATCTTGTTGTAGTTGTAATTTACACGTATGGCACAGAGGAAACATGAGTTTACCGTGCATACGGACAGGTAAAACAGGTACATATTTGTCAGTAGGAGGCAATACCCTGCATTAGACTAATCCCTCAACATTGGTTAAATCCAAGTTTACACCGGTTAAACTTTTGCAGTCACCACCAATATAAACTTTGGGATGACCTATGGGAAATTTGCCATATTTAGAAATAACTGGATAAAGTGAACAAACATCAAGATATGAAATTTTTACCTTACCCTTAGCCTCATAATACGAAAATGTATTACCTGTTCGACTCCCATAGAATGCATCTCGAGGATTCAATGCCTCAGTCATCGAAAGTGGGTGGTCTTTTAAAAAATCCCGTAAATTATCATTTTTAACTTTTTCCATATCAAAGGAGCACTCCCACTTTTCGATTACCTCATAGCCCAATGAGAAAAGTCGATCAGTTTGAGCTTTCGTTCGTTCAAAGCGATCATTTAGTGATTCTGAATTTTTAACCAAATGTGATTTTTTATCCCGATTCAATTTAAAGCAATCAGGACACCCATGCCAGTAGCAACCATGGAATTGGTAAACTACTTTCCTATTGCCTTCTTTATCTTCATAGTAGCCATCGACTAAAGAACTATCTGGCAATCTAAATTCTCGTGTTCTACCTGCATGAGTAATTTGAATGTCCAATTCGCGTTCTAAGGCTAATAACCATTCGATGGCTTTTCTCGATTGTTTATCAGCCCGCCTATAACCACCGTTCGGTATAACACCTATTTGATCAGCTTTCAGATCATTTTTTCTAAATACTTTTGAGCAAGCGGATGCAATCATTATACTCTCAATAAATGGATTGACATTGGCTACTATGAGAAATAATGATCTAAAAGCCAAACATGCCCTACGAAGAATATCCACATCATTTATACAATATGATTTCAATTCTTCTTTGAAATTAAAATTGTATTCTGACCTGACACATTCTTCGTACCACTTAAAAAATTACTCCCGAGCCTCACAAGACATTGTATCCGGTGAAAAATATTTTGCATCCGGAATTTGCCCAATGTATTCCTGATTCTCAGGAGTATTAAATAAATGGGGAAATGTACCGTTTTTCGCCTCTTCTAACCCAAAAACTTTAGGCAATTGGCTTAATGGCATGTGAAGGTAATTCAAACTGTCAATAAAACGGGTTTGATTTACCTTCATCAAAAGAATACTGGTCTTATTTAAAATTATCTCGGATGGATTTCTCAACCCTTTCTCTTTAATCAGATGGATTAAAATAAATTGTGCATCACACCCTTTAGAATTATGAGCTATACAAACGGATTCCGTGAAATGGCTCATTTTTCGCGTGGCAAATTTTGTGAATTCAGAAACCGGATCCTTATCAAAAATATACTGCCTAATGCCACTCCATTTGCAACGTACATTTGGATCAGGATCATCCATACACGCATCACATACCTGTTGTGCAACACACAAATTAGGTACGTGAATTTTCGTGGATTCCTGACCAACGACAGATTCACTCTGCTGAGTTTCAAAGTCGTAAAAAATGTACGCTACTTTTTTATCATGACGTGGATTCCCAATTGGTGTTATGTAGCACAAATGATTGTCTGGACAAACTTTTTTGCACGTAACACAATTTGAGAATCCACATTTATGATCTTTAACATCTAAATGATTAATTAATTTCGAACAGCAACTACAAATTTTAAAAACTGAGCAAATACTTTTTCCTTTGCTGTATGAGTCAGGATGTAAATGATTCCTCATACATGAGGCCCCATGAAAGGACCTAAGGCATGATTCGCATTTAATCTCCTTTCCGACATCCCCAAGCAGAATATTACTTTTTTGGTTACATAGTGGCGAAGTTTGAGAAGCATTACATTTTTCAGAGCACAAATGACTTTCTGAATTTTTGTAAGCCTTGTTACATGGCGCACAAAAGTTTCTACTACCCCCCGCACCTATCAAAGATAAGATTGGAGAAAAATGGCATTTTGGGGCACCCTCATACAGCAAATAAATATTTTGTTTAATTATTTCCCCTTTACTCAAAATTGCTGAACTGCCGTCATAAAAAGGTTTTGCCTTTCCTAATCCAAAGCTATCAAAATGGTACACTATTATTGCTATCTCAGCTTTTGCCAATAATTGTTGATATTTAATGAAATCTGGAATACCACAACCATTTTCTGGTATAATAACACCGGCGTCTATCGTTATCCTATTAGAAGCAGTGCGCTGATGCACTCCACCTCTCTCGCACTTTCGACGACAGTAATTTTTTAATTCGACGTTAGTTTTGTCACCCATCAATTTCCCTTTAGAAATTGCTGCTACAATGGCCTGTGGTAGACATGTATTTTCTTTACTAACTATTGTTAAAACTGATCGCTTAAAAATGTCGGATTGCAATTTAAGACGACCTTTACCGGCTGGTACCTGAACACGGGTCATTTCAACATGAAAAGTATCGTCGATTTCAAAACTTGTGGCACTTTGGACAACTTTTGCAACAAGGTCCCACAGGTCTTCAAAAGACAAGTATTTTAATGGAATGAAGGCTTTCCACGCTACCCCTTTCCCGAACCCATCGGACCAAGACACTAATCCTACTACATCGGTTGGATCACACCAATCAACTAAATATTCGAATAATTCGCGAAATGCCGATTCGAGCCATTCCACGGGGTTATTCTCGCCAGGTTGAGAAATTTTAATTTCAACCCATATAAACCGAATTTCTGAATGTATTCCGAACTTTCACTTATTTTACAAATAAATTGCGAATCTTTCACTCTCTTATTCCTACCTTGCGCATCGTCCAGGTTGTAAGTTGCCGGTACGTCTGGGACTCTGGAGGGTCCTGCAACCTGAGATGTACGGATGTTCAGATGGGGTACTCTCGGGGGTGCAGTAACTTGCGATGATTCACCGTCAGACACCTGCTGCCCAGCACCGACTTGGACCCGTACGATGTCATGAATGGTATTTTGACATTCTGAAAAAATTAAAATGATTATTTAAGAGAAATTATTGCAAATATATTTTTTTAAATATATATTTTTATACTTAATACTACAAATCTTACCTTGGAAGATTCTGTCCTCTTTGTCCAGTAATGCTGACAGCGTTTCCTCCACATTTGGGTCCAAATCTTGCAAAACATCATTTTGTTTTGGTAAACTCCTTTGTGACCTTCCTGACCTTGTTTTTTAAGGCCACATAGGAGTTTTCTTTTTTATTTTTATTGTCCAGGATTTTTCTTGCTTTCTTTTCCTGGACCATTTTTCGCTGTTCCTCCTTCTTCTCCAGGGCATTGGCTTTATTTTATTTTCTTCATTTTTCTGACTCTCCTCGATTTCTTCTAGCCGGATTCTCCTCTCTGCAGCTTTCTTCTTCAATACTTTTGCGTCCGCATTCTTGACCTCCACTAATTTCTTCAACATCTCATATGTATCTAATTGTTTTGGCTTCGTTAATTGAGCCTGGTTTTGATGATGATGTTGATGCTGATGATGTTGTTGTTGCTGATGATTTTGCTTCGACTTCTTCAATCGTGGGTCGCGTTCCATCGAAACTGGGGCCACCTCATCATCATCAATTACGTACACAGTCTGGTTCAGCATTTTGGGTGGATCCCTGGCTTTACCCTGCTTCGAATTTTTCGCAGGACATCTTCTTATCGCCTTTTTGGTTCTGGCCACATAATTATCTGCTGAGCGTTTTCTCTTCTTCTCGATCCCCTTGTACGTTTCGAGGATCGACGGCGTTTCGTTGGTAATGCATGCTTCTGTGAACAAAAAATATTATCTTATTATTTGAAATTTACCAAAATCATTATATTTTTTAATTTATAAACAAGATTTTAAATTTTTTCTAATCAGACAGTGATAAAGCCTACAAAAATAAATAAGATTTTAATTTTTTACTAACCTACTCTTTCCTTTCCACCTTCTATTGCTATGTCCAATAAATGACGCATTTTTATGACTGCTGGGAGACATCGGACCAGTATTTCTTTATTGTTTGCCTCCGTTGCATCGTTAATTAAATTTGCCATGTTAACAGTCGAAGTACATTCAGCAGTGTAAGCCTCCAAGCCAGCCATTGCAGCTAAATGCTCACTGACTGCCTCATGAGCAATCCTGGCATTTTTTAATCCACTGTCACACATTTTTTCTTAATTTGATTTGAATTTGGATCAATCACACTTCACTCACTTTTTTATTGAGCACTTTTAATCTTCTTTGCAATTTTGGGCACTTCACTCACTTTTCTTATTAATCACTATTAATTCACTTCCAATTTGAGAATTATAGAATTAAAATAAAAACTCGGGTGGTCATCTAGGGACAGTATTGCACAAGCAAAGACAAGGTCTAGACTGATTTTTTTGGGAAAATGTGACTTTCTTGCAAGGAAAATGGGCCCATCCCCCCTCCTTTGTCTATGGTCACATCCGCCAACTTTCTTGAAAGGACCCTTAAGCATCTATTAATAAACTTTCTCATGAACCCGTACAGCTTTCCAGCAAATGTATTATATTTTTAAACCAAAACATTTATTTATCATATATAGAAAAATTCATAGAATAATTATTACAACATTTCAATGTTTAATCCATTTTTCTTACCTTATATATCATAATTCTCAAGTAGGCAAGTTCTTGATTAGTTGTTAGGAAACTCATATCAATTAGTAAAATTAACATCCGAATCACTTACTTTTAACTGATAGTTAGTAAGAGAAAGATTATACTGAAGTGAATTAGTAAGCATTTTTTTACTAATTCTTACTCAAAGTATATTTTAAAACTTGTTCACATATATGAACTTGTTTCAAACTTGACTGAACTATTTTTTCTCTCCCCTCCATCTAACTTTAAAATCCATATCCCCCTACACCCCTTTCACATTTGTCCCCACTTTTGTGGATTTTTCCCCACTACCTAACTAATAACGTATCATAGTTTAGGAACACTATATAAAGCGTGTTCAAACACGATTTTTAACCCTACCACCTTATATACGTTCCTTTTGATACATAAGTTGCGCCTAAGACTATCCGTTCATTAGTTCCTCGACATCTCTTAACACAATAAGTGCAATGTCTCAAAATATGCTAAATCCGATAGACTCAGACTTTGAAAATATTATTACCTTACAAGCTATTACAATTAATGGTGATGCTAATTCTTCTTCAAGCAATAAAAGAATAAAAGTTCACATGACAGAAGTTGTGCCTTCACGTAGGAGAACTAAACATCTTATCTTAACTACACTGTACGCTCGCAATAATTCCAGCAGTAAGAATGTAATTATTGAATTGGAACTACAGACTGATGGACGTTTTGAACCAATTATTATATTTATAACATCTTTTGGAGAAAAGACCATTCTTTTCGACAGTATACCTGGACCTGTTGCAGAATGTGAAAATAGTGAATATCCTTGTGAAGCAAAAAAACAAAAAGTGTATGTACCTGCTGTTGCAATGAAAAAAACTACTTTCATTGGTTTGAAGAATGTTCTTTTATGTGCAGGCGAGTATGTTAGTATGCTAAAAGCCTTGTGTGGCTTAGTCGAAATATGCGTGACTGAAATTGTAACATTACTAACTGAGGGAACTGCCAAGGGAACGGACTTGGAAAAATTCCTTGCAAACTTCGCAAAGAAACGTGACAAAGGTTTCGATACGAGATCAGTTCAAGCTAAGAAGACCCAGGCGCCTCGAATTTCCGAAAAGTTACCTGAACCATCTGAACAATTTATTTTTAACCTGATGAACAAAGAGAAAAATAATTATTATGAAGTCGTTCTTCATGCGCGATTATCGTCGAAATTTAATGATTATTATCTCTATATTGTATATCATGAAATTGGTGGCATCTTATTAACACACTTGACTTCTCGTGTACGTGCAAATGTCCTAAAAAGAATTACATTTAACATGTGTCTACTCATTATCCTTCCCTTACTGAATATATAGTAGCCTTAAGATAGTTATTTTTTAAAGTTTAACTTTTGTAGGTATCAAAAAATCGCCCAAAATCTTTTTTCAGCTTCAGAATACAATTAATTTTGCACGTCTCTAAGAAAAATTTACTTCTGACAAACGGTCAATTAGTAACGTGAGTCAAAAAGTTCTTTTTTTAAATGCTTCTCAGGGACTCACACAGTCTTAAACTAGAAACGATTCAACTGTGACCAACATAAGATAAAATCCCGTTCATTGACATCTATTCAGCTTCCCAGTTAGGTGCGGATACATTTCACCAAAAATATCACAGGCGGGGCGTGTTGAGTTATATCCCTCATTAATCACCCTTCAAACAAGTGGTCGAGAGTAACGGGAGTAGGAGTCAGATTGCACCCTCTCGAGACGCCTGCTAAACAGGTGTCCTAGAGCGGCTGGGGTAGGTCCCAACCACCAGGGCGAGGGGGTCGGCGCCATAGTGCAGTGAGGGGGACGGGGGAAAGTGGAGGGGGTAGTCTGTCCATAGTGGCCCGGTACTACTACTATATTTTCACAAGTTTTCATTAAAATCGAACGATCACTTGCAGATTTTCTAAAAAAATTTAAACATTTACATATAATTTTGAAAATGGAATTCAGATACTCATTTCAAAACAGCAAAAGCATTTTAAGAACTTATATCTTTGTAATAAAAATATGTTAAATATAAATAAACTTTTATCATACGAATAATAGCCAATATTCAATTACATAACCTTAAAATAAATGATCAATATATGTTCTTTAATGGAGAAAAATTGAAATCAAATCTTTACTCAATTTAATATTGCGACCAAAAATAATCATTTAATATTAATTTGATCAGTTCACAACATAAAAAGCATTAAACAATTATTTTCATTGAAACCTTAAAGTAAATAATCAATTTATGTTACTTAATTCAAAATCAATTTAAATTCAATCTTTATTTAATTTAATATTTTTACCCAAATTAATCGACTAATAATTAATTAAATTGTTTACAACATAAAAAGCACCAAACTATTATTTTCATTTGAAGAATCAACTAAATTTTACTTTATATCTTTTTAAATTTGACAATTCATTTCTGAAAATTAGAATTATTAAGTACTTTTTATACTAATTTTCTAAAATTTAAAACATAATATTTAGATATAATTTTTGAAATTGAATGCAGATACTCATTTAAGCTTTAATCTATAATTTTCATTGAAACATTCAAATAATTGTTACTATATATATATATTTTTTAAATTTCATCTTTCATTTCTGAAAATTTGATTTAAAACTAATGCCAAACAATTCAAGTTTAAATAGAATCAGTTAACAATTCAACTAATTTTCACATTATATATATGTTTATTTGTTTGAAATTGCATTTCTATACATTTATTTTAATAATAACCTTTAAAAATAATTTAAAAAAAATTAAACTACATGTGCATATCATTTTGAAAATTTAATTCATATGTATAGTCATTTCAGACCGTCACAAACACTTTAAAAAAATAATTAATCAATCAGTTCACAAAATAAGAAGCATGGACTTGTAACTTTCATTCAAACATTCAATTAATTTTCACTTTATATTTTTTCAAACTGAAACAATAAGAGAGTTAATCAGACACAACAAATACATTAATTGTACTTTATAACATATCACTACGATGGCGCCACGAGCTGAGCCTATTTTGCCATTCATCTAATCTAATCTAGTAGAATATAGTACATACAATAATATCGGCCGAAATATAAGGCGCATATCTTGACAAAGAAGAACATCTGCGACTGGATTATAAATGTAGAAAAATTGCTTAAATCCATTTTATTTTACGCCATGTATTGAGAAAGTCAGTCATGACAACCAAAGATATAATATCTTCAATAACAACTTACACTGAAAGAAATAGTAAAAACACATAGATCGAAATAATTATCGATGATCGATAAAATGAGAAATCTACTTTTTTACTACTGTTACTTTCAATGACAGCTGTTCTTTTTTAATGAATGATTATTATGCATAATACATAAAAAATTTAATTTATGTGAATTGTTGGTCACTTTGTTAATATATTTAAAATGTTTTTCACTAATTTTTGGTGATCTCTATATTAAAATTAAAATCCACAGAAGTATAGAAGTAGATTTCTTATTTTATCGAACACCGATAACAGGGAGATTTTGCATAACGTTCCGTAGCTTCTGGTAAACACTAAAGTCACGTGTTGACGTTACTGCACATGCTCTGCGAGTTTAGCGTTACCGGTTTCCGCTATCCGACGTTCCTTAGCGTATCATTTATTACAAAATGGCGACTATCATAATCTGAACCAATGACGGTTACCTTTTTTGATATGAACGATAATTTACTAGACTATTATGTGCGCGCGCAAGCGCGTGCTAAGTTTTGTATCTACTTTTCCTCATTTACTTAATTTTCGAATAACTATTTATTCGTTCAAATTTCTGTACCAATCAAATTCTTGCTGAAATTATACTCTGAAAGAATGTATTCAGTGAATCCATGTAACGTATAATTCACTATTACTATTGATAATAGTAAATTGCGAGATATCATTTTAAGATTTCAAGTGTACGTTATGTAATTTAATGTTTTGAAAAAACATCATTTTTGTACAATGACATTTTCGGGTACTTTCACGGCCATTTTTTTTAAATCTGTTAATCAAAAAACATCGCTAAATCATTAAAGTATTATCACATTAAAACGTTTAAATGACTCAGAAAAACAACAGCGTACGACAAAAAATCGCTGAATAATTAAAATATATCCACACATAACTTTTTCGTGGTTATCTCAGCGATATATTAGGTCCCACTCCTCCATGCGTCAGAGCTGGAAATTGAAAAAATTCAAACTTCGATAAATTAAAGCTGGGAATCTCTTCTTTAAAGTGAGACCAAGAACATAATGAAATATTCACTTGTTCTCGACTTATAATAAAAAATATGGAAGCATGTACAAAACGATAATTAGTTCGTTGAGCGTCAGTCGTATGTCGAATTTAAATCTTTGTTAACGTGTGAAAAACAACAGACCAAAAAATGTAGTCACCAATGGACCGTCCGATTTTCGTGTCGGTTATGCTTCCACATTTTCCACGACAATTCGAGAAGCAGTAGATATTTTATTATGTTCCTAATCTCATTTTTAAGATATTTCCAACTTTATTTCAGAAAACCTTTCACTTTTTCCATTTCCTTCTCTGAAGCGTGCAAAAAGTTGAATTTGATAATCAAGAATTGTTAGCAACCATTTAAAATAATGATATGATTAAGCATTTGAGCTAGACTTCACAATCATGATAGGGTAGGTGCAAATGTCATGCCATTTATTACATACTTACATGGGAATGCCTACGACTTTTTGCAAAAAATATTCTAAACGCAAAAGTAAGTTATAAATATATAAATAGTAATATTTTTCAAGTGTAAAATGCATTCCCGCAATTATGTTTCACGAAATAAAATCAACTGTCCAGAATTTTAAGTTATAGTGCTCAGTTATTACATTTTATTATAACAATTATATTTAATATTTAATTACTTAACCATAAAGTAAATAATCAATTTATGTTACTCAATCGAAAAAAATTAAAATTAAATATTTACAACATTTAATATTGTGAAAAAAATTAATAAGTCAATAATCAATCAGTCAGTTTACAAACTGAAAAGCCTTAATCAATTATTTCCATTGAAAAATTCAAATAATTTTCCCTTTAGATATTTTTTTGAACTTGAAATTTAGTTTCTGAAAATTGTAATTATTAGTAACTTTGTATAGTAATTTTCTGAAAAAAAAAAATAAAACACATGAACATTGTACATATAACTTTGATAATTGTAATAGAGATAGGTTAAAAAAAAGAAACTTTTATTATACTAATTATATCCAATATTCAATCACATCACCTTAAAGTAAATAATTAATTTAGATTGCTTGAAAGAGAAAAATTGAAATTAAATAGTTATTTAATTTAATTTTGTTACCAAATAATTAAGCCAATAATGAATTAATCATTTCATTACACAAAAATCGTTGACTAATTATTTCCATTGAATAATTCAAAAAAATTTTATTTAATATTTTTCTGAAAATTTGAATTATTAATAACCTTTTTAAATATTTCAGAGAAATTAAAATATATGTGCACATAGTTTCGAAATCAAAATTTAGATACTCATTTCGCAACATCGCAAAATTTTGAAAAAATATTATAATTGGAATAGAGGTATTTTGAACATTAAAAAACTTTTATTACATAAATTATAGTCGATATTCAATTACATAACCTTAAAGTAAATCAAATATCTCGTGCTTCGCACTCAATTTTGTCATTTTGTCACTTAAGGAGTATACCAAGGCCCAATAAAAAAAAGGGGGTGTTAAATTTCACACAAATTTAATACCTTCTCTGATGAGGATGTAAAAAACTGAATTTCTAACCTTCCTTAAGAAAGCGGAAAATAGTTATTATATATTATATATATATATATATATACTTA
>CAKNWT010331762.1:12637-23686 GCA_932066315.1 Andricus coriarius
TAAAAAAAAGTGTTATGAAAAATTTTCCACACGTGCTCACATTTTGAATTTTTATCCAAAATGACTGGCTAACGAACTTATCCTTCATTTTAGGACACTTAAAGGGTATTCTAAAGCCCAATCCAATCTGTCAATTCCTTCGAAAGTTATCGTGCCAACAGACTAAAAATCTACATACAGATATACATACATATCCACACGCATGCATACAGCCAGACAGCCACATTTGCCAAAACCTGTTTTTTGGATTCAGAAGGTCTAAAAACGTGGAGATTTGACAGAAACGGGGGGGGGGGGGGGCAAACTTAACACAAATTTAATACCTTCTCTGATGAGAATGTAAAAAAAAACAATTTTGTTATTAAACATTTTATTGCAACTTGTGCCGTTTTTCCATATATTTAATTTGTTTATTTTTAATGTTATTTTTCACGATTTGAACCAAAAATACTCATCCTAGCTTAAAGTGGTTCTAAGAAATTTTTTATATCAAAAGTTTATACAAAAATTATAGATCTATTTTGGTTGAATAACTTTTGTCTATTAATTTTTTTTCGTCTCGCGTGGTTTTTCCAAAACTTTAATTTTTTAATTTTTAATGTGATTTTTTACGATTACAACAAAAACCAGGCTTCTTTAAAACAATTATGTGTAACAAATTTGTATAGCTCTTTATGGTGTGAGCAACTTTTGTCTATTATTTTTTTTTCGTAGCTTATGTCGTCTGTCCGAAAATTTAATTCTTTTATTTTTAATTCTATTTGCTAAGATTCAAACGAAAACTACGCATTCTACCAAAAACTGATTGCTAATAAATTGGTAGATATTTTTTGAATGCACAATTTTTGTCTATTCATCTTTGTACGTACCTTGCGTCGTTTTTTCAATGACTTAATTCTTCTATTTTTAATGCTATTTTTTACGAATAAACTAAAAACTATACGCATCCTATCAAAAAGTGATCTATACGAAATTTATAGATCTTTTTTATATGCACAATTTTTGTTTCCACATCTTTTTCATATCTTGTATAGTTTTACCGCGAAATTGAATTTTGGATTTTTCATTATTTTTTGTGCGATCAAAATTTGACTTTTTGTTTTTTACAAAAATTTCAAAAAGTTGTTATGATAATATTGTAGGGTGTTCGAAAAGCAACGTTTTTCTCATCTTAACTTTTTTCATATCGTGCGTTTTTTGGCTTAAAATGTTCATTTTCTTTCGTTTTCTGGAATTTTGTAAATGCTATGGACATCCGTCCGTAGAATTTTTGAATCTTGAATAAAAGTGGTCTCAAAAACTTAAAAAATGCGCTCACTTTTCGAATTTGTATCCAAAATGGCTGACTAACGAAGTTGACCTTCATTTTAGGACACTTGAAGAGTATACCAAAGCCCAATCAAATCTGTAAATTCTTTCGAAAGATATCGTGCTGACAGACTAAAAATGTACATGCATTCAGACCCACATACACACGTACAGACAGGCACATTCGCGAAAACCTGTTTTTTGGGTTCAGAAGGTCTCAAAACGTGGTCATTTGACAAAAACCGGGTTCACTATCATTTCTGAAAATTAAATATATTAGTAACCTTTCATACTAATTTCAGAAAACATAAAAACATATTCACATATAATTTTGAAAATTAAATGCAGACACTCGTTTCACAACATTGGAATCATTTACTAAATATGAGACTTTTACTTACGACGAATTATAGTATTCTCTCAGATGAAGAACCAGACTTTAATTAGATCGATGCATGTTGGTTAAATTTTTATGGTTAAGATTGGTAAGATATGTATGAAAATCCGGCCTTGGTGCGCAATTCACCTGTGGAAATAATTTCGTTTTCATTAGATAATAAATTTGATAACATCAATTATAATTTAATTATTATCACTAGTGAAAAATTTGAGGAAACTCCATTTACGTTCCCTCCACGATGGTCAGGAATCAACTTTTATTCAAGCTGAAATATCAACCAAAACGGTTCAGGCAAAATGATAGGTAATCATTGGTAGAATCATAATCCATATTGCATGAAATCCTAGATGATTACTAATTTACGATTTACGGTGTTTATTTCCAAGAATTTGCATATTTACGCATTTTTACACGTATTTTGCATATTCATATGTAAGACAATAAGCAAAAGCATTTTTTGTACTTTTTGATCAAATATTATTTATAAAGAGGATAAAAAATAAAAAAATAAACAAAAATAATGAAACAATCAAAGGTGGGTAAAACACTTTTTAAATATTATTTAATTATTTAATGATAAGATAGAAACAAATGAAATAAGAAAATACATGCAAATTCTTAACGTGGTTAAAAACAAGCAGTCGTTGCATTTTGTTTAATAAATTTATAAGTTCAAATTTAATGCATAGGTTCTAAACATATTTAATTATTAAATCAACTTAAATAAAAATTTAAAAAATCAGTTCAAACTTAGTTTAGATATATTACTAAATGTAAATTTGTTTATTTTCGCTAATAAATTCCCTATTCTCAAATTAAACAATTTTTTATTCTCCTTGAGTTTCATTTATTATTTTTACATTTTTTTTATTCAATGCGTACAAAAAATGCATAACTTTCAAATAGTTATAGTGTAATTTATTTATATTGTAATACAAACTAATCTTTTATTTTTTCTTTGTTGTTTCTTTTTATTGTTTAATTATTTTTTCGCTTATTATTTACCGTCTTTATAAATGTATTTTATCAAAAAATACTTTTATTTATTACTTTACATACTAATTTATAGCTTTATGTACTTAATTTGTATGCAAAATAAGTCAAATACGTGTGCCTGAACCGTTTTGGTTGATATTTCAGTTTGAAGAAAAGTTGATTTCTGTTCACCAAGTCTCGCAGGCAAGAGCAACTAAAAGCACACCCTTTTCTTGAAGGTAATCTTTAAGAAATTTAGGTGAAATTTCAGTTTTACTGGAAACTACAACTCCAAATAAAAATAAAATAAGAGGGTAAGTCACACTTGAAATTAATAAAAATTAATAATTAACTCACTGCTAATTACTATTCCTAATAATTTGACATTCTAAATTTTGTACATTAAAAATAAAACTTCATACCATCAGTTTTTCGTCTTTGGTAATTCTATATTATTGTGGGCTGATGAAAAATAATGTAGAATAATTTGAAAATTGTCTCTGCATTAAATCGTTCATAATATATTAATGAGATGTTTTAAAAATAAATTAAGCATTTATATAGGTTTAATTTTTTTGCCAAGCTTTTGTGACTAGATTTTTAAGAAAATCCTTCTTTTGTGTTTCTGTGGAAAACTATAAAAAACGACCGATTTCTTACCACATTTTTCTATAATTGTTTTTTCAAAATAGTATGAAAAAAAGATCTCGGAGACTCTAGATGTAATGTCATGTAAATTGGCATAGCTTTTTATTTCCTTCTGCACTGGTCTGGAATCACTGCAATTCTCGTAATTAATTTCTCTCAAATCTTATATCAAAATTAATCTCACCCACTGGAAATCATTTTCAGGCAGCTTTAGCCCAGATATAAGACCTTTTTGATAAACAGAAAATCTTGCAAAAAGGGTACTTCTGAAAATTAAAAAATGATGTTAGCAGTGTAAGTTAGTGCCAATGAATGAAATATTCTTAATTTTCTTTATCATAAAAGATATGCAGAAAAGCTTGACGTGGTTTTCTCAGTTTCTTTATTTTTTAAATTTGGCCTCAGTATGATCTTACTAAGCATAACCGGATACGTGGTAATTAAATTTTGTTCATATTAAAAATCATTACGATACATTTATATCTTACGAATATAAAATGTATGGTTAAAAAACAGAATATCCTATTATTAGTAGGTAGTAAACAACAATAACAAATTTAGAAATTAAAACAAATGTGTAGGAATATATTAAAATTTGTTTGAATATATGAAAAAAACATTTTTTGCAACACCCACCTCAAAAGTTTACCTTTTCATGCTTCTAAATGGTGTCTAAAGGACCTTACTTGAGCAGACTGTGCACGAAACAATTTTCGCGCATGCGCAGTTTGAAGCTGGGTTACTTAAGGCACTGGTGAAAAATCTGCGTATGCGCACTTTCGAAATGAGGTACTATAGACACTGGTACAGGTAACTTTAAACACTGGTGTTGGTATTTTCTTGAAATAAATTTTGATTCAACTTGAAAAAACCTTTTAATGATTGAAGTTTTGTTTTTAAGGTTTTTTAGCCGTTTGCGTCTGTCGTAGAAAAGTGCATAAGCGCCAAAATTTGGCAGAGAAAAAAGGTAGCCCCAAAAAGTTTTTTTTCATAAAATTTTTTTTACCTAATTTTTTTTTCAATCAAATTTTTTACATCGAAAATTTTTGTTTAACAAATTTTTGTTTCAAAACATTTTTTTCCAACATTTTTTTCACCAATTTTGTTCCTAACTTTTTTTTCAAACTTTTGTTTTCAAAAAAATAGTTTGCGAAATTAAAAAATCTTTTCTTTCAAGATTAGTGTTTTTCATTAACTCCTCCTAACACAACTTTTTCAGACGGTCGTGGCAAAAAATAGCGTGTGATGCACGTGCGCATAGGTGATTGCTAACTCGTCTGATTGCATCATTCGCCTGCGGTACCTGCAAAATGTGTACCGTAACTTTTTAGCACACAGGAAACGTTTTATGAATTTCCAAGATATTGAATTCACAAATAGAAAATTTTCTCTCTTGCATGACCAAATGCCTATTCTGTGAATTAAATAATAAGAATGATAATATTTATTTAAAAAAAAAAATTTAATCATTTTTCAGTGCATCCAGAGAGCATTCTCCTTCTTCACAGTTTTACTAAAAATGAAGGAATAAAGAGCAATGAACGTAATGAATAACAGGAACAAAGAAGATAACAATAATGAAGTCCATAAAAAGCAGGAAACATCAATTAATAAAATAATTAAAAATGCACGTAATCAGTTTAATGGAAAAGGTGTTATTGACAAAAAAGATATTGTAACTGAATTTATTCAAATACAATATTTTTTATAACAAAGGCATGTTTTCAGAAGTTTTTTTGTAATACCAACATGATATTTCGATATTTTAATATGAATTAAGAAAATTTTGTGACAGTTTTGAAAATTACGAAAGTTTCTAGAATTTGGTATCTTTATGGTACATTTATAAATTAAGTTAAATTTTAAGAAATGTTGATATTTTTTTTAATTCAGACAATTTTTTTAATTTACAAAAATTCAGTGTCCAAAAATTATTCAAAATTTTGGCTAATTTCAAAGAATGTTGGTGAATTCTGAATATTCAATGGCGAATTCTAAAGAATGTACAATGAATTCCTAATATTGAATTGTGAATTCCATGAATATTTAGTAAATTCTTCCGAATACTTAGTGAAATACTCAAGAATACTTAAGAATTGCGAATTCCAAAGAATTAATGTTGAATAATTTAACATGATTTCCAAGAACTGTAAAGAATTGAAAATAATTATAAATATTCTGATATTTGTTCCGAAGAATGCCAAAGAATTTATGATAAACTGCAAAGATTTCTTAAAGAATTCCAATGAATTTGTGGTGCATTCGCAAGAGTTTACTGCAAAATACCATAAAGATGATGGTAAATTCTAAATTTGTATTTTCAATTTGAAAAAATATAATTGTAAATTTCAAATAATTTATGGTGAATCACAAATAATTTCTAGTAAATTCTAAAAAATTCCAAAGAATTCACGTTTAATTCATAAAACTTAAAGGGTATTATGAAAATTGATTGTACTTAAGCGAGAGAAACTGGCCACAGGAGAGCAGTCATGTTTCTTCGTCCGGGGTGAGAAGTCAAATGAAACTAATCAATGAAAACCCATGGTATATACTTTGTATGCATGTAAATCAATCCTAACCCTACAGCAGCTTTATTCTTTCATGGAAACGCTAGTCGTCTAGAAGTTCGATCCCCTATAATTGTGGTTCAAATGTATAATATGCCACCTTATGTAGACGAAGCAAATATGTGAATAAAGATTGTCCAGCTATATACCAGATCAATAAAATGATGGTCTCTGGAAGGAAATTTTGTGCGAAACTTTTTAAAAAATAAAGGTTGCGCCTAGGTTTCCCGAAATTCGGTGGACGTTGCACAAATATTTGTGGTTAGTCTAAAAACCTCGAAAATTAAACCTCCTTTTAAATAAGCGAATTCAAATTTTCTTTAAATGCTCACATACTCAAGCTAAATTCAAGAAACTTCAAAGAACTTAAGAAAAACTGAAGGTGAATTCCAAACAGATCAATGAATTCAAATAGTATAAGGTGATATCCGAGGACTTTCAAGAATTGAAGCAACTTCTAAATATTTTTTTTTTCGATTAGTCCCGATGAATGTCAAATAATATATGATAAGTTCTAAAGAATTCCTGAAGAATACCAATGAATTTTTAGTGAATCTTGAATAGTTCATTATTATTTCCACAAAATTCATAGTGAGTTCTACATTTTTATTTGTGAAAACCAAATAATTCAAGATGAATTCCCAAGATTAACTTGTGAATCCCAAGGAATTCATAGTGAACTCTAAAGTTTTATTTCTGCATACTAAATAATTAAAGGCGAATTCTCATGATTAATTAATGAATTCCAAAGAATTCATAGTGAATTCTAAAGTTTTATTCCTGAATACCATATCGTTCAAGGTGAATGCCCAGAATTAATTTGTAAATTCCAACAATCTCATAGTGAATTCTGAAGTTTTATTTTTGAATACCAAATAAATCAAGGTGAGTTCCGAAGCATTCATAATTAGTTTCAAAGAATTCCAAAGAATTCGAGGTAAATAAAAAAGATTGAAGAGAATTGAAAAGAATTGTAGGTGAATCCCAAATAGATCAGTAAATTTAAATAATTTAAAGTGAATTCATAGGAATTTAAAGAATTGAAAGAAATTAAAACCATTTTCAGATTACATCCGCAGAATGCCAATGATTTTATTATGAATTCCGAAGAATTTCAATAAATTTGTGGTCAAGTCTGAAGTGAATTACAATAAATTGATGGTGATATGCAAAGTTTGATTTGTAATTTCAAAGAATTCATAGTAAATACTTTAGAATTCTTATTGAATTATTAAGACAAAAAAGAATTTATAGTTGATTCCGAAGACTTTTATAGAATTTATAGTTAGTTATAAAAACTATAGGAGAATTGAAGCAAATTATCAATATTTTAAGACTAATTTCAAAGAATTCACGATGAATTCAAAAGCATTTCAATTGCGGTAACTTATAAAGTTTTATTTGTAATTTACAAGAATTCATAGGAAACTCTTCAGAATTCTCAGTAAATCCTTAAGAATCCCAAATAATTCAAGGTGAATTCCTAAAATTTGATTGTAAATTCTGTAGAATTTCTAATGAATGTAGAAATATTCTCAAGAATTTAAGTTAAATACCAAGAATTTGAAAGGGATTTGCCACAATTTTAGGTGAATTCCAAAGAAGTCAATGAATTTTAATAATTTAAAGTGAACTCTGAGGGCTTTCAGGAACTGAAAGAAAATATAAATATTTCGAGATTGATTCTGTGGAATAGCAAAGAATCTATAATGAATTCTAAAAAACTCCAATTCTAATGAAGTCATTGTGAATTCTACATTTTAATTTGTAAATTTAAAGAGTTCATAGCAAATCCTGATGAATTACCAGAAATTCCTGGTGAATTCAGAACATTTCATTATGAATTCCTAAAAATGTAATGGGTAATTCTAAAATTTTGCTAGCCAGTTCCAGGAATGTATTTTAAATTTCATAAACTTTCTTGTGAATTATAAATAAATCTATTCAATTAAAAGGTGAATTACTCAAACACGATTCTGAATCCGAAAGAAGTAATGTTGAATGTCATAGAATTTCAAGTGAATTCTACAGAATCCCAAAGCATTCTGTTGCACACGTGAAAGTACAACCCCTATCAAGATCTATTTTCATTCAATTTATTTCTCTGCAAATAAATACTTTCGATAAAAAGTTTCCCTGTAAAGTTGAACCCCGATTATCCTGGCTATGAAAATGTATATACATATGCAAAAAACGATACTTTTGAGATCCACTATCCGGGCTAGGCTCAAAAAGTTATAATATATGGCTCAATATAAGTGGATTGAATGTCCACGTGTAAAGGCTACCTGTACATTAAACCAAATAAAGAACAAAAGAAAATTGAAAAAAACCGAAGTCTGATAATCATTCTGATGATTTGATTTCGTTTTTAGAGCTGATTATAATGACAAGATAAAAAAGGTAACCATCAGACTGACAAGCTGAGAGGTTAATAAATCACATATTTTACAAAGAAACTTTGGGAACTCCAAACCTTTCTTCCATGGAAAATTTTTTGTTATTCTTTTTTCGAGGGGCATTCTGAACTAGTAAAACTTTGCTGAATGTGGATGCACTAAGCTGATCATGATGAAGGCATTCCACCTTGACTGTTTCAACCAATAAACTGATAACGATAAAATGTTAAACGAAGCAAATTATTGTTCACATGGTTCGGTTATGGAACAATACAAAAATGTATTCATTTTGAAATTAATTCTATAAACAATGTGTGAATGTATCTGTAAATGGTTATGCGTTCTCAGAGCTGATTATGCTATTAAGGTAGAACATCAACCTGCAAGCAGAAAATGCTGATGTTCATGTGCGTAACCTTTCGGGACCTGATATCGAGGGATCTGAGCTTGTCCTTCGTCCATGGAACCATTCCAAATGAATAGAGTACTGCCGGGACGGCAAACATGTTCGTCGCGGATACTTTGTTCCTCGCCGGCAGTTCGGAAAACCAAATTCGTCGGATGATGCGTTTGTATCTGCAACGGAGGGTATCCTTTGTAGATGTCACGTCCTGTATTCAGCTCTGCGGCACGCCCAGGCATGTATAGATCTCTTCAGCGACAAGGTGTCGTATAGCGCTTCTGTCGACGAGCTCAGGGTCTACCAGTATGCCATTAAGTTTTGCTTTCTTCAAATAAACGTTGGCGGATTTTTCTAACCCGAACTCCGTTCCAATCTCTTGAGTATACTCTTTGGCATTGTCTAGAGCTTGATGTAGTTTCTCTTCATTTTTAGCATAGACCTTATGATCATCCATGTAAAATACATGAGTCACCTTATGCTTTGGATTTCCAGGTTTGCCGCAGAGGTACCATTTGGAATGGCAAAGTGCGAGAGATAGTGGCAATAATGTGAGACAAAAGAGGAGAGGGCTCATGGCGTCGCCCTGAAATACACCTATCTGAAAGGTGACACTGTTAGTGAGAACACAATGTTTTCCAGCTGGGATAGTAAATCTGGTTTTCCAAAGCGGCATTAATCTCTCTATGCACTTCACGATGTATGGATGAACAGACTTTCCAACAGACACATGATAAGTCTATGGGAGGTTGAACTAAAGGCTGCCCGGTAATCAATCCAGGCCATCGACAGGTCAAGCTGATAGGATGCTACTTCTTTAGAGACACATCTCTCGATGAGCAGGTTCTCCCGCCATCCTGCTACGCCTTTCTTTGAGCCGCGTTGTTCGTACATCTCTCGCCACACGGGTCCAATTGTCCGAGCAATCCTATCATTTAGGATAGCTGTGAAGATGGTATACAGTGTGTTCAGACAAGATATTGGCCAGTAATTTTTAGGGTCAGCTAACTTGCCTGTCTTCGGCATGAGCACTGTGCCTATTCCGGAGTGGTTGTAGGAACCACTCCGGAATAGGCTCTTCCAACTTTATATATGAGGTGTAAATGCGAGCCAGATGCTAGTGGGTTGAAGGAAACTTCTTCCACCAGAAGGCCTGAATACCATTTGGTCCCGGAGCGGAATAGCTCTTCGTGCCTCTGAATACGTTCTTCACCTCCTCGTTAGGGATAGGGGGGCATTCCTCTACAATTGTTATGAGCGCACTGCACAGCCCCTTGAAGCTATTTATATTCTTTGAGTATTCTTTCAGTGGATGCTGGACTTTCGAGACTTCTTTCCATAATCCCTCGACCTTCTCTGGTGCGGGCGGGTAGACGACAGTAACTGGAGGGCCTTGGAAGAGTCGAGATGGTCAGACAAAAACTGTCAACAATAAGCTGCCTGATGGTCAGTAGCTGTTACTTGTTGATTGTGTGATAACAGATCCGAAGTTCTCGCGCGAACTGTTGAACCTTGTCAGTAAAATTTCTGCCACATGTTATGTAGTCAATGACACATATCTAACATCTTTGGTACACTCTTCGGGACTTTCGATTGTACCTCATGATTCCGCACACCATACTGATCGTTCCAGTACTCGTATTGACTTAATGATTGTAGATGATATTGATAAGGTTGTCTCCTACGAACAGCATGCTATCCCTTTTCTCTCTAACCACGACTTGATTAACATTGCCTTTAAATTTTCCTATAATCATAATTCAAAACCAACCCATAGAATGGTGAGGAATCTCTCTAAAATTGATGAATATACATTCCACAAACATCTAATGACGTATGATTGGGAAAAAATATTGCTAGATACAGATATAAATAATAAAATCGATGCTCTGACTAATAACCTAGTATCCGCATTCAATAAATTTTATCCGCTACACGTTCCTAAAAACTTTAATAAAGCTGCCCCCTGGATAACATCCGAAATAAAAAATCTGATGAGGGAACTTGATGGCAGGCGCCGACTTGCAAAACGAACAAAAAGCAGTACAATACAAGTTGAATTTCGTAAACTAAGGAACCTAGTTCAAACTAAGATTAGAGATGCTTTCAATCAATACAATTATAACGAAATTGCACAGAGGGACAAAAAAGAGGACATTTGGCATCTTCTTAGACGTTTACACCTAATCCCGCCCAAGCACGAATCTATAGATAGTAATTTTAAGCCTGATGACCTTTTAAAGACTTTTTTTACATTTCCAGTTCCAGACTTATCATCATCGTTTTCCACTACCACTCTTAATTCAACATTTAATGACTCTGACTTCTTTTTCGACGACATCACACCTG
>CAKNWT010331763.1:0-21906 GCA_932066315.1 Andricus coriarius
AATAAGAGGATAATTGAATTTTTTAAATGCTGCGGAGGTATGAAATAAGAATTTAATTACCTCATTTAGAGCCGACCTCGTATATTTTCACGCTGAAAAGTATCTTGTTTTGTTTGTGAGGTTATGGTCGATGACAGGTTTCACAAAACAAAACAAATAAAGTTTCGCGTGCTCGTTGTCAGAGTCTAGAGCTGTGATTTAATACGAAAAATATTTTAAAAAGTGCATAATTCGAGATAGAAAAGAAGTCGAAAATGTAAAAAAAGTCGGAAGCTGTGAGGTTATAGCGGAAAGTTGATTTATATTGATAATAATGAAAATGTGAAACCCACAATCACGCTTTTCGACGTTTAAAATCTTATTCATCGATCACATCGACAATGCTCGTGCAGGGTGTCTAGCCGAAAAATGATTTATTTTTATAGAGAATTCCTGATAGCTTTTAACCAAGAGCATATTTGGGGCCGTGCATAAATTGCGTAAAGTCTTGGAAGGGGGCGGGGGATTTTTCTATGCTGTTGTACACGGGGTACAACTTTTGTTGAAACTTCATCTTCTTAGGCTAAAAATTCAATTCCTCAGTTGAAAGTTTAAACTACTGTAATAAAAATTCATCTTTTTGTTGAAGATTAATAATTTAATTGGGAAATTAAATTGTTTGATTGGTACCCTATTTGCAGCCCATTATGGAGCTTTAAAAAAGTTGCAATTTAATCGAAGCTTCCAAGATTCAGGGATTTTGAGGCAAAACAGTAAATATCAGGGAATTTCTGCAAGAAGTAAATGTGAAAAATAAAGAGAGCTGCTACACCGTTAATATCAGTATCTTTCTTCTCAAATCACTTTCAAGTCACTTTTATAAATGAAAATTTAATCACTATTCATTTCGGGTCTATAAGTATTTCTGAATTGTCTTGAATTCTTTTAATATTTTAGATTACTTTCAAAGACTCCGACACGTTTTTAATAAATTTAAATAATTGAAAGGGATTTTCAAGATTCTGCGGTATTTTTAAAACTTCTAAGGCATCCCAAGAGCTTTCACTTTTAAGTATTTTTGGGACTAGTCCGAGGGAGCCAAATCTGGAGAATAGAGGGGATGCGGTCATGATGAAACAGGATTTTTTGTGGACCAATCGTGCACGTTTTTTGGAGTTTATTGTCAAACAGTCCAATAACGATGCCTAGTATACACCTGTAGTAGTTTCATCTTTTTCCCTGTAGACGATGAAGATTATTCCTTGCAATTTGCGAATCTCAAAAGAGAGTCACCATAACCATCCCGACTGAAGGGACAGTCTTCACCTTCTTTGATGTAGATTACTCTCTGGCAAGCCATTGTTTGTACTCTTCCCTGGTCTCAGGTTCGTAGTGATGTATACAGGTTTTATCCACAGTGACGTTCGGCCCCTAAAGTCCTGCGGATTTCGTTGAAACAGCTACGAACCATCCATTTCAAATTCAACGGTTTTTCTTCAACTTTTCACTCCTCATAATTCTGTACGGACTCAGTACAGCAATGGGAAACCTCTACAGATCTACATCAGTTCATCCAGCATCAACATTGCAGACCAGCCCGCGCAATCATAAGACCGAAGAGTTTTCCAAGGAATCTGTGGCGAGATTTACTTGTGGTCAGTTACACTGATGAGTCCACACCAGTGAATTCTAAACGAAACGCCGGTATTCAGAATGGATACGCCCACAAAGTACACTTCCCGAAAAAACCGGTTCTCTTCTTAGGACTTGGTTCAAGTGGCCAGGAGAAAAAACCATGTCTGCCCTAGATTTAGACCTATACTTAAACCTAGGTTTCATGTCCGCCGCGATTTTATGGGTTTTTAAATAAGTAAATTAACGCGGCAATTTTTTAACAGAGAATTCAGTATTTTTAATGAAAATAGCTCTAATTAATATAATCCAGTCAGAAATCGATTTTATATTAAAACTTTGAATTTGTAATACAAATTCGTAGACATTTCGCTGGTACTTTTTACATTTTCTTTCTGAAAAAGTGGGATTTTAAAACAATAGTGAAGAATTTTTCCTAAATCCTAATTGCTTCGGTTTCGATAGATGTTAACGTATATTTTTTCGAAACATCCAAATTTCTAGACAGTAAATGGCAATTGCCATCCACCGCTGTTAAAAGAAAATTATCAACCGCGTGATAACTACCGCGAATTACTTGAGCTCACCATCGTTTTCTTAGGAGATGTTCTAGTTTGAGGTATTCGTTTAATGGCTCCACGACCAATGCATCATGAGCGGTGGATGACAATTGCGATTTACTGCCTGAAAATTGGGATGTTTCGAAATCAGTATACGTTAACATCTATCGAAACCGAATCCATGAGAGAATTGTGCCTTTATGTGATCAAAATGCACATCCCATTTTGGTTTGAGGCTCCTTGGCTGGTTGCTGTGGCAGACAATGACTTACATTTAATTAAAAAATTGGTGAGTTACAAGTCCGTCAATGTCAAAATGTCAAAAGTCGCTTGTAAAAAGTTAGAAGAACACTTGTCGTATCTTTAGAGAAGCTTGTGGTCATGGCATTTTTTGATTCTAGAATCTCACTCGAACAGAAAAGGGCAATGGTGGCTGCGATGAAGACGCGAGAAGGCTCAGACGAACCCGCAAAACATCTTTCAGGTCAAAATCTGACAAGTTTTGCAAAGAATGATCTTGAGGATTTTGTTACTTCAAAAGCACTTCGATTTCTCGATGTAAACGACCCTGCAGAGAGAGCCGTGGCGTTAATGCAATGTTTCGACCGGGCACTGGCTAAAGATGAGAATCAGCTGCAGGCACTTTATCTTTGTACTCCCAATTTGTCTCCCCACCCGCACTGCACATGCTTCGTACCAGCAGCCTCATTGGACGTTGATCGCGCGCTTATTTGAAATAATTAAACATGCAATACAATCTTTGACAATATATAATTATTTTAAAGTACAAACAAATATTATGAATTATTTAGAATTTACATTGGTGAAAAAAGTCTTCCTTTTTTTAAAATTTAAAATGAATAATTAATTTTGAAAAAGTGATATCAAATCATTCATTTATCTCTCACTCTAAAATATTATTTTGTGATCTGAAAATTATTTTAATTGAGTCGGCAATGATGATTCATTATAAAAAATTGAGTTGCACATTTAATAACTTCAAAAAAGCGCGCTGTATACAGCCAATGAAACTGCCGATGCAACGCATGTGCAGTGACGTTGGGAAGCCAAATTGGGAGCACTGCTTTATCTGGGAACCTAAGGTCACATTGAAGAATTTCCTGCGTGTGGGAAAAATATCCTCCGAAGAGAAAGATCCATTCAATAGAAAAACTGAATCGGGAAAAAATCTTACAAACCTCACTTCTCGTCTGTAAGCTTGAAATTCCAAAAAACACATTTGATTAATTCTGCTCGGTCAACTAGCAATGTAGATAAAAAGTGAATTAATTCACAGAATTTTAATCGTGTAATACTATCTCTACCAATCTTCCCTCAACCTGAGATTTTTTCAGAATACAAAAAAAAAATGGTTAGTTACCACTAAAGTCGTTATTAGCACGCACAATGTAAGAGAAATCATTGTACGAGCGTTTTAGAATCAAGACTCTGATACCACGAATATCTCTGAATCTTTAGTGCAATATTTAATGCAAAAGTAACGGCCTCCAAAAAAGTTCTGATTGTGGTATCAAGGTCTCGAGTCGATTAACTTATGTCTTCTGCAAATGATGAAACTGAATCCTGTCCTGTTTAGGCATTTATTTCATCACAAATGATTAATTACAACCCTTCAAATATAGAGCCAAATTAAAAATAGGATCACCTTCGTAATCTAGATTACGCGGATTCTACTCCTTTGAGTAGTGAACACATAGATTTCAAAATCGGTGCAGATTATTATGGTTCATTTATTTTTTCAAGGGTACGTAAAGGACCTTCTAGTTCTCTCACAACACAAAATACAGTCTTTGGATGAATTATTTCTTGTTCAACTATAGAAAATAATTCTTAAACTAAATCCTACATTAAAAGAAATCGCATTTCTACTCAACAGGAATTGAGACTTGATTAAAAAAAATTTGGGAAACTTAAAGAAGTTCCCCAACAAGCAATGTAATCAAGGTAATCAGAAAATTGCAATAAACAGAGCAAACTAGATTGTAAAAATAAAAAAAATTGTAGTTTTTTGTCATTTTTTCAATTCAAATAAGAGATTGGTGAATTTTTTTTTCAATGTGTCTCGACAGACCTCCTTAAAAGTTTATTAGCTTAAATTTAAATAAAAATTGTAAACGTTAAGAACTGCGACCTCTGAAACTTTTTGATACAAAATGTCTTGTTTCGACACACTGTGCGTCGCCGTGTAGATAATTTCCGACGTTGATGTGATTTTCCATAGAAGATATTCACGTTAGGGAATAAAAAGAAACTTGTTTATCTGATTTAAAGAAAAATTGACAGCAGCATTGCCGGAAGATTGAAGTCTCGAGAACCATGATTTATTGATTGCTTAATCCAATTACTAGTTACATGTAAGATTTCGATCAAAATTTGGATCACAAAAATATATTTTTGTTTACATTTTCATAATTAAATTAGTGTTGGGGATTGTGGTTTACGCGAGGGTTTATACGCTCTATTATAAACTCGTTTTTGATGTAGCGGCGGGAACCTACTGGAATGTCACGCAATTCTTCTGTGTTCAATGCGGTAACGATGGCGCTTGTCATGTTTACTTTAATTCGTCTCATTTTATTTTCAACAAATGCATACATTGCAGCAAGAGTATTATGACTTTCCAATATTGCAAAGACGTCACCACTGGCTGTTGATAATACAATTCGTTCTTGGATTGGCATAGGGACATACGTGTTCTTTCCAGTTTTAATTCTAATTAAATGATTGTCAGGAATTGTATATTTTCGAAGTTCGAATATTCTTTGCGGATTCCAAAGGCAAATAAGCCGAATAGATTCAAGGTATTCTATTCCACATCCTTGTCCGTCAGGAGAAGGGAGCCTTATGGTAAGATCCATGGACTTGGCAGGAGGAATACTGGACTCGGTAGATGGTGACCTGGACCTGAGGCGCACAGAAGGCTCGGCAGGAGAAACAGTTGAATGATTAGTTGAATGATTGATTTTAGAAGAAGAAGATCCACGACGAGGAACACCAGGAATAGGTTCCCCATTAGGAAAGCACTCAAATTGTGAACTTACATCTGCAATAAGAAAGAAAGGATTGTATTTTTTATTAGGGACGTTGGTATTTCCACCAGGTTTGAGGTTTTCAACAAAATTTTAAAGAATTTAACATGAATAATGAATGAATAATTTTCTCAAAATAACATCAGTTGCTTTCCCCAGGGATCACAGGACCTTGCAACTAGTTGGAGGGCTTAAGGGTCTGATCGGACTATAGATCTAAAATAACTTAATCAGAGGGACTGCTTCGCAAGGTGTTGCTGCTATGGGGAACTGATAGACTCTAGTCTGCAGGACCTAAACTAAGGAGCGATCCTTCAATACGGTATGGAACTGTCTAAAAAGAAACTTCTAATATATATACTACGGATTATTATTACGAATTATTACGGTGGACAAATTCATTTTTGCGGCAAGTGTACTTTTTTTATTATAGATATATTATTCAAATTATATTCACCAATAGAATTAAGGATGATTAACAAGGTGAAGACCAGATTGTAAACGACCCTCATTTTGTCCAAGCAGAGAAGGAACTGATTTAAGTATTAATAAAGAATTTGGTCCACAATGTAATAAAGTAATATTCTGGTGCTTTGCTAAAACCTATGTATAATATATGGGTAATTCTGCACATACAGGGCACTCTAGAAATAAGAACATTTTTCAGCAAATTTGTTTCAGAATTGTATTCTGTAGTTTAAGTTAGATTTAGTAGCACTGAGCTAAAGCTTCCTGTTTAATCAAACAAAGCATTGTAATTAAATGTTCAATAATAAGGAAGATAAAGGCACACAAAATTAAATAATATTATATTTTCTGATTTTGATATCTCCGTACAAAATCTAAAATTAAGGCATTTTTTGGGCACTTAATGTTATTTCATCATGATTTGCGATAACAGTATAAGTTTTTCACAATACAATCAATATTTTTTATATTTTACCCCTTGCACACGAAAGTGCCCTGTATGAAGAAAAGTACCCATATCCTACCTTTTGGCAAACTTATTTTTAAGAGGTATTTACTTTTAATTAGAGTCAGTTTCAAAGATAAACTTTCAATTACAAAATTCGTTCACGTGGAGTTACGCAATTCGATAAATTCTTGTATAGAAAAAACATTCTTATGTGATATATGTATCCTCTTCAAATCAGACTTGATAAAATCCGGAAAATTCTGGTTTTTAGTAAGTTCAAACTCGAAAAACTTGAATTTATTTTTGACCTTTATTTAAAAAAAAGAATGATTATGATAATAAGTTAACGCACGCGACGAATCTCGTGTTTTCAAAATTCGTAGAAATTTCCATTCCACAATTTACTCGATTTGGCGATACGTTAAACGCAAGATTTCGAAACCATGATTTTTATGGAATAACCTTGGACTCGGAAGATTCTAATTTTATAGTTTATTTTCTTCAAGATTTCACGAGAAAAAGTTTTATTGATGACGACTCATTTGATGCCACAAGATTCTAGATTGTATTATGACACCCGTTCCAGTGTAGCTGGATGATGCAAACTCTATTATAAAAGATTCAGCCATACAAATCCATAACTTTGGAATACGATTTAGGATACTTGATCGCATTCTGTCTTTGGAGACACATCGTTTTAGATGTTTGAGATATAGTCACCAAATTCAAAAATGTAGAAGTAGAATATCTTGTTTTCAGTGTGCAAAATCTCATCATACTTTAATGCATATCGAGAAATCGCCTCCAAATTCTTCTAAAAAATCGTCTGGCAAAATAAAGTCTAATCAAAATCACTCGGCACATTTTAATTTTGCTGCGTCAACTAGCAATCTTGATGAAAAAGTGAATGAATCCACAGAATTTTTGTCTGCTAATTCTTCTGCACAATATTTGCGATTCAGGCATGTTCCAGTAAATGCGAAAGTAACTGCCTCTACAAATATTCTGATTCGGATGTCAAGATCTCAAAAAAGGATCTCCTAGAAATGATCAAAATTAATCCTGCCGTATTTCGGCATTTGTTTTGCGACAGTTGATTATTGTGTCTCGTTAATTTTGCCAGGGTATGTAAAGGATCTCCTGGTTCTCTTACAGCACAAAATACAATACTTGGATGGATTCTTTCGGGTTCAATTTAAAGTTCCTGATGCTAATGCCCTTTCCCGCAACTGAGATTAATCGCCAAGGATATAAGAATTCTTCATCTTGAAATCACGAATTAATTTGCGAGGCGGTGGCCGCGACCTCCCAATTGCCAAAGCTTGATGTCCACATGCTCTTTGGTAATTATTCTTCACTATTGTTTTAAAGTCCCGATTTTTCAGAAACGAAATGTCTACCAGTTTTTATTACAAACCTAAAGTTTTAATATGAAATCGATTTCTGACTGGATTATATTAATTAGACCGAACGAACGCAACGGAACGAACGAACGCAAAATATCGAGCGATACGGACGAGTGATCCAACGGAACGAAATTAACATTCTGTGCGTTTTTTCGAACGATAATGTGATTTCGATTATTCCTGAAAGTCGCGAAGTTATGCATGTGTATTTTTGTGAAATTTCAGCTCATTAAATCATTCTTTGTTCTAATTGAACATTCGATGTTCTTCCTAACTGACCTTCCAGTAGGAAGATAAGATCAGACCCACAATTGTATATTTCAAAGTCATCTAAAAAAAAAATTTTTTAAAGAAATCTGTTTTGCTTTTTGGAATGAATTTAAAATTTATTCATTAAATATAAGTAATCCATATAAAAATTCTCGTGGAATACAACGAATGCCTTGACAGAGATAACGTTAGATCAACAAAACTTGTTTTGCTGAAATCTTTGTTTAACCTGATTTCAAAATATTTTAAGAGATTTGAAAAAATATTTAGTGATTTCGAAATATTTTAAAAGAAGTCACGAGATTTCAAATGATTGTAAAGGATTTCATGCGATACAGAAGTATTTTCACGAATTCTGAAGGATATCAGAGGATTTTACTGAGATTTAGAAGATTCGAAAGGATTTAGTGGGATTTCAAAAAATTTCAAGGGATTTAAAAAGATTGGCAGAAGTCATCAAGGATATCAAGGGATTTTAACGGATTTTAAGAAATTTAAACGGAGCTCGCTGCCTCCGCAGCTGAAAATTCCTGTACAGGAACCTCGGAGGATCCTGCAAATGTTCCTGTACAGAAAACTGCACACGAACCTGTACAGCTAATGTTGACGGTTCCTGTGAAGGAATTTGGCGAATGACACTGTACATGATCCTGCAGAGGAAACTGCACCGACAAGGGAACCTTTGAATGATCCTGTACGGCTTCCTGTACAGGTTCCATTCCGAAGAAAATTGAGGCGCAGGTTCCTTTACAAAAACGTGTATAGGATTCCTCACAGAAAGACATCAAAGGAACCTTGGGAAGGATCCTGTACATAAACATGTATAGGGTTCTTTGCAGAAAGCCATCGCGAAACCTCATGTCGCTTACAACTATAAAGTTGCCTTGCTTTTATTCCCTTGAAGATCCAACTCACCATCGAGAGAGTCAAGCAACTAGCGAACCCTCGCGGATTAGTTCCTACGCAGATTTATGTATAGGATCCTGAACATGTTCCTGCACATGAGCCCACACCTCAATTGACTCTGCGAAGAAACCTGTACAGGATCATTCAAAGATTACCTTCTATACAGGTTCCTTTGTAGGATCACGTACAGTTTCCTTCGCCAAATTCCTGGACAGGAACCATCAAGATTACCTATACAGGTTCGTGTACCCGTGCTTAATTTAATTCTCAACGAAACCTATACTGGATCATTCTAGGTTCCTTTGCATGATCGTGTACAGTTTCCTTCGCCAAATTCCTGCACAGAACGGTCCAGAATACCTGTACAGGTTCGTGTACAGGTACCCCTGGTTAATTTAATTGGCAAAGGAACCTGTACAGAAACCTATCCTCGATCATTCAAATTTTAGTTTGCATATAGTTTTTTGCAGGATCATGTACAATTTCCTTCGCCAAATTTCTGCACAGGTACCATCAAGATTACCTGTACAGGTTCCTGTGCAGTTTCCTGTGCAGAAACATGTGCAGGACTGTCCGAGGTTCCTGTACAAAAATTTTCAGCTGGGTCCTGAGGATTTGAAAATATTGTAAGAGATTTTGAAAGTTTCTAAATATATAAATAACATTTAACAGAATGTAAAAGGATTTCCGAATATTGTAAAGAATTTTAAGGGATTACGAGGAATTGTAAAGGCTTGTACAAGATTTTATCATTATCAGGGATACCAAAAGGTTCGGAAAGATACCAATGTATATCTACGGATTGCAGACGATTGAATAAGATTTCAAAAGACTTAATGGCATTTCAAAGGATTTCCGTATATTATAAAGAATTTCAAGGGATTTTGGGGAATTTTAAAAGCTTTTGACAGATTTTAACCTTTAAATATGGATGTGCGGTCACACAGACCATACAATGCTTCCAACATGTGGATACCTCTCCCTACTAGTGTGAAAGATTATTAATAATGAAAGTTGATCAAATGTATTAATTTATGTATTAACCCTTATAAAACACAATGTTGCAAAAATATTGCTGGAATATTTATTTGAAACTTTGGCAACATTCCAAACGAATATTGCAGCAACGTTTTCGAAATTCTGACCAATCAGGTTTCGCGCCGTAGCACCTTTCCACTTGACATCTAATCCGGCTGATTGCCTAAACCAAATTCTAAATGTCTAAAAACGAGAAATCGAAAATAAAATCCAAATCAAGCTGGATCAAAGATATAAAAAAAAATGGCTCTGGAAATCAGCAAATTCCCTAAAGAAGGTAGATTATTAGCTAAGATATAAATTGATACTTCAATAAGCAACAAATTCCAAATTTTGTTTACCCTACAGAAATGTCTATCAATCATCATTGCAGTAGTTTACATGCAGAAATGAGGTAGAACTTTAACGTAAAAATACCAGATTACAATTTTTATTTTCTTAAAACGTTTATCTGCGTTATAAGTTTAACCTTCTTGATTCTGATTGAAATTTGAGTAAGGGTTAGTCCGTAAAGTCAAAATGCAACGCCTCACTGAAAGAGAAAGAATAACACTTCTTATGATAAGAGGTTGGGGTCAAGTGGAAAGATCTCTCAGGACAGTAATATCTGCTATTCAAAGCTCCTTTATTCTTTAACCCGTTCTGGTCATTAGGGGTATAAAGGACTCTACGCAAACTTTGCGGCGAAGTCCCACCAAATAGGGATTCATTTCCGCAATAAGGTCCTCGTTTGAATAGAATTTCCTTCTCGCCAGCCATTTCTTCATATTGGGGAAAAGGTACTAGTCCTAAGGAGCCAAATCTGGACAATAGGGGGGATGCGGCCACAATTGCAGAGGACTGATCTGGTGCGTTGTTGTGATGAAACAGGATTTCTTGCGGACCAATCGTGCACGTTTTTCATGGAGTTTGATAGTCAAACAGCCTAATTTGATCTCAGGTTTGTAGTGGTGTATCCATGTTTTATCAACAGTGACGTTCGACGCCTAAAGTCCTGCGGATTTCGTTGAAACATCTACAAATCATCCTTGGAACTACAGCATACGATTTCGTTTCTGATCACTTTATTGTCTTTCAAATTTTCCCATGACTTTTCTCACAGATGAGAACGCCTTTGTAGGATCTTGTTTTCATCCGAAAACATTTCAATCACTGTCGTTATTCTTTTTAGAGTATTGGAATTCTCCGAACCACTGCACAACCGACCGACGCCATTTCAAATTTAACGGCTTTTCATTTGCGTTTTACTCGTCGTAATTCTGTAGGGACTCAGCACAGCAGTGGGAAACCTCTACCGATCTACATCAGTTCCTCCAGCACCAACATCGCAGACCGGCCCGCGCAATCATCAGAGAAGTTAAGCATCAAGTGGCGTGGATACAACTTCGGATAGATGACCGAAGAGTTTTCCAAGGAATCTGTGGCGAGATTTACTTGTGGTCAGTTACACTGATGAATGTGATGAACGTGAATTTTGTTTCTGAAAAAGTGGGGTTTTAAAACAATAGTGAAGAAGCATTCCTAAAGCCTAATGGCTTCGGTTTCAATAGATGTTAACGTATATTTTTTTGAAAAATTCAAATTTCCAGACAGTAAATGGCAATTGCCATCCATCGCGGCTAAAAAAAAATTATCAACCGCGTGATGACTACCGCGAATTACTTGAGCTCACCATCGTTTTCTTAGGAGATGTTCTAGTTCGAGGTATTCGTTTTATGGCTCCACGACCAATGTACCATGAGCGGTGGATGACAATTGCGATTTACTGCTCGAAAATTGGGATGTTTCGAAATCAGTATTCGTTAACATTTTTCGAAACCGAAGCCATGAGAGAATTGTGCATTTTTCTGATCAAAATTCACATCCGATTTTGGTTTGAGGCTCCTTGGCTGGTTGCTGCGGCAGACAATGACTTACATTTAATTAAAAAATTGGTGAGTTACAAACCCGTCAATGTCAAAATATCAGAAGCCGCTTTGTGAAAAGTTAGAAGCGCACTTGTCGTATCTCTTAGAGAAGCTTGTGGTCATGGCAATTTTTTGATTCTAGAATCTCACTCGAACAGAAAAGGGCAATGGTGGCTGCGATGAAGACGCAAGAAGGCTCATACGAACCCGCAAAACATGTTTTAGGTCAAAATCTGACAAATGTAGCGAAGAATGATGTTGAAGATCTTGTTACTTCAAAAGCGCTTCGATTTTTCGATGCAAACGACGCTGCAGAGAGAGCCGTGGCGTTAATGCAATGGTTTGACCGGACGCTGGCTAAAAATGAGAATCAGCTGCAGGCACTTCATCTGGGAATCGAAGGTCACATTGAAGAATTTCCTGCGTCGAAGTTCCTGCGTCGAACGAAATACCAAAAAACACAGATGGATAATAAATGTTATAAAGATTCAAATTACAATAGTATGTTAAGTCATTAGCTTCATAGTTTGCCACATAATGTAGTAGATTCCTGATTTTGAAAGCCCACTGATTAGCATCTATAATGACTGGCCTGAGGGAGAACATGTTTTTGATTTCTTTCTATCATTATTCGTAAGAGAATGTGACAAGCAAAAAAATGTATACAATTTCGAATAAATGTTTGCAAAGATATTTGCCATTTGCTTTCAAAACCGTCTAGCAAATTAACTTCTAACCAAAATCACGGAACACATTTTAATTCTGCTGCGTCAACTAGCAATGTAGATAAAAAGTGAGTTAATCCACAGAATTTTAATCGTGTAATACTATCTCTACTAATTCTTCCCTCAACTTGAGATTTTTTTAGAATAAAAAAAAATTGTTAGTTACCCCTAAAGTCGTTATTTGCATGTACAATGAAAGAGAAGTCATTGTACGAGAATTATAGAATCAAGGCTCTGATACTACGTTTATCTCTGAATCGTTAGTGCAATATTTAATGCAAAAGTAACGGCCTCCACAAAACTTCTGATTGTGCTATCAAGATCTCGAGTAAATTTATTTATTACTCCTAGAAATGATCAAACTGAATCCTGCCCTGCTTAGGCATTTATTTCACCACAGAGGATTAATTACAACCCTTTAAATATAGAACTAAGTTATGAATGGGCTCACCTTCATGACCTAGATTATGCGGATTCTACTCCTTTGAGTAGTGAACACATTGATTTCAAAATCGGTGCAGTTTATTATTATGGTTCATTTATTTTTCCAAGGGTACACAACACAAGATACAGTCTTTGGATGTATTATTTCTTTTTCAATTACAGAAAATAATTCTCAAAATCAATCCTACACCAAAAGAAATCGCATTTCTACTCAGCAGGAAGTGACGCTTGATTTAAAAAAATTTTGGAATCTTGAGGATGTTCCCCAACAATTAATGTAATCAATATAATCAGAAAAAATCGATAAACAGAGCAAATTAGATAGTAAAAATATAAAAAATTGCAGTTTTTTGTCATTTTTTCAATTCAAATAAGAGATTGATGAAAATTTGTTTCAATCTCTCTGGACAGACCTCTATAAAAGTTTATTAGCTTAAATTTAAAGAAAAATTGGAAACCTCAAGAAGTACCTCTGAAACTTTTTGAAACCCAATGTCTTGTTTCGACATAATGTGCGTCGCCGTGTAGATAATTTCCGACGTAAATGTGATTTTCCTTCAAAAATATTTGCGTGAGGAAATGAAAAGAAATTTGCTTATCTGATTTGAAAAAAAACGGACACCGGCATTGACGGAAGATTGAAGTCTCGAGAACCATGATTTATTTACTGTTTAATCCAATTACTAGTTACATGTAAGATCTCGATCAAAATTTGGATCACAAAAATATATTTTGTTTTACATTTTCATAATTGAATTAGTGTAGAGGATTGTGGTTTACGCGATGGTCTACATGCTCTATTATAAAATAATGTGTGATTTGGCGGCGGAGACCTACTGGAGTGTCACGCAATTCTTCTGGGTTCAATGCGGTAACGATGCCGCTTATCATGTTTACTTTACTACGTCTTATCTTACTGTTAATATGTGCATACATTCCAGCAAGAGAATTATGACTCTCCAATATTGCAAAGACGTCACCGCTGGCTGTTGATAATACGATTTGTTCTTGGATTGGCATAGGAACATACGTAGCCTTTCCTGTTTTAATTCTAATTAATTTACTGTCAGGAATTGTGTATTTCCGAAGTTTGAATATTCTCTGCCGATTCCAAATGCAAATAAGCCGAGTAGATTCAAGATATTCTATTCCACATCCTTTTCCGTCAGGAGAAGGAAGCCTTATAGTAAGAGCCATGGACTTGGCAGGAGGAATACTGGACTCGGAAGGCGGAATACTGGACTCGGTAGGCGGTGACCTGGACCTGAGGCGCAGAGAAGGCTCGGCAGGAGAAACAGACGTCTCAGGTGACTGATTGATTTTAGAAGAAGAAGATCCACGACGAGGAACACCCGGAATAGGTTGGCCATTAGGTAAGCACTCAAATTGTGAACTTACATCTGCAATAAGAAAGAAAGAATTGCATTTTTTATTAGGTACGTTGGTATTTCCACCAGGCCTGAGGTTGTCAACAAAATTTAAAAGAATTTCACATGATTCAGGGGATGTTATAGGCCCTCCAAGTATTCGAAAGACTACTTGGAGAATCACTATTTTGTATACTTTCATATGAGATTATGAGTGATTAAAAATATATCGTTTCAATAAATCCCAATAATAATTCAGAACAATACATTTTCTGTCGTTGAGAAAATAAAATGGCATATATATAAAGCATAGATAAACAAATAAAAAAAATATATGAATGATTTTTTTAAAGCCCCCGCTTCAATCAGCACATTGGGTCAATAACGTTTATGTAATTTTGCTATGTGAGATTCTCGATTTGACTCTATGCTAGGAAGAACTGAGAAGCAAGATAGTGGGCTGGAAAGTCTCCAACGAGGATTCTCTCTCGGACCACAAATATGTCTTGTTCCAGTTACCCCATGGAAAACCGGCGGCTAAATATCAGAAACGCAAGAATACACTTTGGAACTCATACAAATAGAAACTCAAAGGTAAGCTTGTGAAATTCCTAAAAAGCTACGGCAATACGTATGAATTAGAGCACGCCGCGAATTTTCTGCGAAGGGCTCTGATAACATCATATGAGGACAATAGCCATACAAGTATAATTATATCGAGGAAAGGAGCGAAATGCTGAAACAGACACCTTAAAAACTTTTGTCAAAAGACGAAGGCGATGTACAGCAAGAAGTGCTTCGGTGAGGAATCTAAGAACATTCCGGAGAGAACGAGGCTCCACAAGATCGTGGCGAAAAATCTGGAGGCTCGCCTCAGACTCATAAGGCCCGATCATAGCGAGTTTGCGAAAGAAGAAGAAGCTCTAAATCACCGGATGGAAGTCCAATTCCATTTGGAATGCTGTGGCCAAGCATTATCAAACATTCATCATTCGTATTCAAAAAATTTTTGGACGACTTACTCTGAATTAACTAACATTTTTATATCAAGTCTTTTTCATTCGCATACAGGAACTCAATATCTGGGAAACAAGTTTTAAATTCTATTGAAACTGACGCTAACATTTCTTCTAGGAATCTGCAGCTGACCCTGTTAAAATATGTGGTCAGTGTCACTTTGCGATTGTCAAACTGACACTTCAATCATCAACACTTCATCTCAGAAGTGGACTTTCGTCTTATCTTTAAATAGTGATTTCGATTTTATAGAATGCTTTTTCGTTCTCCTGAATAATTCTGATCTATTTCTGTACTGCCATTCATTTATTCAAGAGAAAAAAGTACAGGTACTTTATCAACATTTCGTTTTCCCCATATTGATACACTCTCACAGTTTCAGGAATTTTTGTGTGTATCATCGATTTTAGCTATTTGTAACTCTTTTTATATCAGTAAAAAGAATTTGCCTACTGCAGGTTGATATTCCAAAAAAATTGAATTCATTTTTGACCTCCATTTATAAAAAAGAACGATTATGTAACAAAAAGCTTTATTTTTTGTTCATTAAGTTCTACACGTTTGACTAACGAAATATTTTACAAAAGATTTATGAGATACATACATCAATTACGTAAAACATTATAACGCATAGTGTTACACAATGGGAAAAAAACTACAGGAAAAAGTCGGAAAAAGCGTTACATCTGAAATATTGGCGGAAAGGGGCTGATGCTTCAAATATTGCTCAATTTTCAGCACAACACTAATTAAATGTCATTTTATTTTTCCACTTAATATCTTATTATTCAGTGTTCAATTCCTTGATGTCTTTTAACTTCAATGAAATCTTTCGAATTCTTCGAAAATCCCTGAATCCTCTAAACTCTTTGACGTCCTTTAATTCCGTAAATTCTGTGAAGTCCTTGAATTGTTTCAATTTCCTGAATTCCTTGAATTCCCTAAATGCTGTGAAATCCTTAATTTCTCAGAAATCGTTGGTTTCCCTAAATTTCCTGAAATCCTCGAATTCTCTGAATGCCTGGATTACTCTAAATTTTTAGAATTCCTTAAATCCTCTAAATGCTCTCAAATTGATGAAATTCACTCAGTTTCCTGAAATGCTCTAAATTCTCTGAAGTACTTGAATTCTTCAAATATTCTAAATTCCTTAAATTCCTTGAATACCTTAAATTCTCTCAAATCCTTGATTTCTCAAAATATCTTGAAATCCTTGAATATTCTGAATTTCCCGAATTTCTTAAATATTTTGCAATTCTTGAATTCTTTAAATATTCTTGATTGCATGGTTTTACGGAATTTTCTCTGAATGCCTTGAATTCCCTAAAACCCTTGAATTCCTTGAGTTCTCTGAATTCTTTTACTTCTCTATTGCTAAGGTTTAATTGAAGTATGTATAAAATTAATAAAACAATTGAAAATGCAAACGAATGCGAAAAATACATGTCCTAGTTAGTTTTCCATTTTTTTTTCAAATAATAGTATAAGGCTATAGGGGATTACGGTTTCCACGAGGCTTTACATGTTCTATTTTATAACTTCTCATGATTGAGCAGTTGATACCTACTGGAGTTTCATTAACTTCTTTTTCGGTCAGGACGGTAACCCTGCTGCTCAACATATTTATTTTTACCCTTTTTTTAATGTGACCACCATATAAATATATTCCAGTAAGACTATTAAAACCCTCCAATATTGAAAAGACGTCACCATTTGATGTTGATAATACAATTTGTTCTTGGATTGGCACAGGCTCATAGCATCTTCCTCTTATCATTCGAAGTGATGTATTGGCTGGAAAAGTGTATCTTCGAAGCTCAAATATCCGGTGCGCATTCGCAAAGGACTTAAGCCTAATAAATTCCAGTTGATCAAGTTCACATCCATATCCATCTGAAGAAGGAAGCCTGGTAGGAGGAGCCATCGACCGGGAAAGAGGAGGACGCCTTGCATGAAAACGCCTGGCAGGAGGAGTCATGGAATTGGCAGGAGGAGACCTGGTCCTGGCACGTATAGAAGGCTCGGCAGGAGCAAGAGACCTCTGAGGTGAATTTCGGTCAGAAGAATTAGAAGGCTTACCACGAGAAATACCAGAAATAGGAGCTCCATTAGGTAGACATTCGAATTGTGAACTTAACTCTGGAACAAGAAAAAGAGGATTACCATTATTTTCAAGCTGGTATATTTTATGAATCCCTTGTGGCAATATTGTGGGACAAGTGTATAGAAAAATAAGGAAAACTGTTTTGCCCATTTCTCGGTTCTCTAAATGGAGTAGTTTTACCATCAAATATAAACATGGTTATCTCATAAGGGGCCATCCATAAATGTAGTAATGTAAGGGGCCGCTCGTGCGTCTTCGGAACTCATGGTTTGACACGATTTATACTCGGGAGTCCAGAATGGATTAAATTTACTTACTCCCTCGCGATAGAAAAGCTCTCATCGTCAAAATTTACATATACTTTCGTAGAATTAAGGTCGCAAGTAAATTTATCACCTTACGTAAACTTACTATGTCCCACGCCGATCGAATAATTTTCATCATCGGACGTAGTAATTTTATTCGACCGCTATTTTAATATTTATTTTAATGTACGCTTATCAATTATATTTATAGTTCTTTTAATTGAATAGTAGTAGTGATTTTAAAAATTGCAACGAAGACTTTGTTTTTATGAATATTTTTCTTCATAATGATAGGAAAAAATCCAAATGCTAATACAATTATTTAAATATGTAGATTGGTATACTTTACAAAATATTATTAAAGATATAATATTTTTAGAAATATCAATTTGCCAATACGGTAGCTCCTAAATGTTTTTCTCTTAGGAAAAGAAACTCACCGGAATTAAACCAAAATTTTTAGTGGTGCCAAGTTAATTTAAATGAAATATGATTCAAATAAAAAAATGTAATTATCTTTAAATCAATGTGAATATAGTCGAATCCAAAAGTAATTTTGTCTTTATTACAAAATAGTTCCTGTATTCATCAGGAACTTGTTTTATTATTTGAAATCTTTTGTTAACATTTACTAACTCGAAAACTACACAAAAATAATGTTTGCGCAATTCTTGCACCATACGCAGGTATCGAAAGAAACTGGAAGTAGATGATTTTTCATGTAAACGTACACATCTCTAATTTTATACTATTATATTCACCAATAGAGTTGAGGATGATTGCCAAAGTGAAGACCAGAGTAAAAACGACCCTCATTTTTTTCAAAGTAGAGGAAAATGACTGACTGAATTAATGAAGAAATTGGTTAACAGTATAACAAACGATTATTCTAGTATTTCATTAGATCATATAATATATTCTATAGTAGTTATCTTATCTATTATAATCCAACTTGTTCTTCTGCGATATATGAATGTTATCAGAGAGTTTTAAGAAAAAACACTTAGTTACGGAATTCAACAAAAGTGATCTCAGAATAATTTATGTACTACCGTTGGAAATTATCTATAAGGCTAGCGCGGGCGGCACTACAAATCACTGAAAACCTTGAAATACGACATTTGTAGCAAACATTTGAAACTCACGGAGCACAATTTTAAAAATGTTGCATTTAATTCATGGCAATAAAACTTAGGAAAAACTTTATGCGTTACCGCAAAATGACTAAAAATGTCCAAGCGATGCGTCACTTCCAGGATGATAAAGCCGCTGATGGCTGTCCTCGCGGTTGAAGCCAACTAAAACTCGACAAAGTCAGGCTCAGATCCGTCCTGTAAATTTCAAGTTCATGCCGTAACAATCTTAGGTGGTAGCAAGAGTTGAATTTGAGGCAACCATCCATAAAGCATTCATGAAAATGACACTATCTAACAGGACGAGAGCCCTCTAAAATCCATCTCGCAAGTGCCTTAGCATGTTTTAGACAAGCGGGGTATGGTTTTGAAGTTACCAGCCGGTGATTGATTCGCACCTCAGAGAGCATCGATCAGAAAAACAATTATTTAATTTGAATATTCTAGATAGAGTCACCGCAGCTCCCTTCTAAGGTCTCGATACCTCTCCTATTGTTTCTTCTCCTTGGCTGTGATGTATTCGGCTGGAGCCAAGACTCAGATCACGAATATAGTTCGTTTCTCCAAGACCTGAAAAACGATGTCACGCGTCGTCTGTGCAATGGAGACTGCTGTCCGAAAATCGCAATTCCGAAAAATTTGGTACTTTACGTTTTGGACAATTGACTCTATCTTCCTTGGAGAGTTCGGTAGGGCAGGGTCGCGGCTAAAACTGTAAGAGCGCAAAGATGTTAGTGAAGCACTTTTAGGGCCGCAATTTGTTTGTAGAGCTACATCGTTCCCGCATGAGTGGCACACAAAGATAGTATCTGTTATAGGTACTCAGCGTGTGCATGAAACGCTCTGTTCCAATCGCTGGGAACTTCATCGACGTGAAATGCGGCTGCGGTATACTAAGGTGGAAATGATACCGTCGTGACACGCGACAATAATGCTCTCTGCACCTGAATTGAGTCCGCATGATCTGAAGGAAGTAAAAGTTAGCTCCTTTGACCAGGGCTGATCTTCTACATTTCTGTCAATGTTTCCGTGCAATTTTTTGTCGAGAATTAGGGATTAGGGAGCAGTCCAACGACAAGATTTATGATGGCCTGTTTGTCCTAGCCTCGTGACTGCCACTGGCAGTATTTGGAGTCACTGACTGCCTTCTGGAGAGCCCTGTACTAGAGAAATCGAGAGAAGAAGCTTTATTTCTGCAGAATGTCACGCCTCTACAGCGGCTTAGTAGTTACCTCAACAGCCTAACGAGCGAATCATTCTACATATCCCCATTCAGGGTAGTTGTCATCGTATTTAGCTTCTGTCGAGGTAGCAGGATTTTATTGAAACTGTTTGACCAGTAGATGACCTAGTAAAATTAAATCATACTCAATACAAAGATCTTTATATTTCTTTGTATTCATATGGTATTTGTTAAAAAACAAATAACACAAGCTATCGTATTAAAAGTATCAATGAAGAAAGAAATTGTTAATCAATTAATTCTCATCAGGACAATCCGAGTATAATTAGAAATATTTTGCAAGTTCCTTCGTATTGTAAGAAATGTGAAAGCTCTAGCGACAAGATCATTTCGCTATTAGGGGAGGACTTGATGAATATGCAAATATGAGTCCGCTCAATAGCCCTAGAGGTCATTGATAAAATCATAGTCATGCGTCGCTGTATAATCAAGTTGACCAATTCTTTCTGCCGAGTTCTAATCATTTTTACTAATTCTATCGAAGAAATTAAATTTGTCTAACATGAAGGTTTATCGATAAACATTGCAAAGAGAAAGAAAAAAATATGTATGGATTTGATGTTACTTTCAGGCAATAATCTTGTATTCCACTCTACTCTCAACTTTGAGGAAAGGTTTTCAGAAAATCTATTTGCCAATCCTCAATACGATTTCGAAGAAGGCGTCTTGAATTACGACGTACCTCTTATCTTAAATTATCTAGTATATGAACCAGTTTCAAAGAAACAAATATGAAATATCTTTATCATCATGTCGACGTCTCTATTTGCATAAGCATTAACTAAGGAATTTCATATTGGTTCAAATACCTAAATAACTTGTCAGAAGTGAAAGTAAATTCGATTGGATTGCAAAGAATTTCCGAAACATGATGACGATCTTGAAATATTTCATAGGTTTCAAAAGTTTCTCAGCGCGCGGGGTCGAGGGAAGGTTATTGATCATGCTGCCGACTGCAAAGCGATAAAAGCGGGCAGTATCCTGAAAGATTAGTGCATGATCGATAAGTGCCTCAGCTGTCAGCACATGCGTCAGTTTATTTTCAGTGTTTAACGAGGAGTCTTGACTTCAGTTGTGTTACGATTCGTAAAAATGCCGAAGGAAAATAAGATACAGCGTTTGTCGTTCAAAGAGAAATCTGAGCACGCAGATCAAGTGAAAGCAGTTAGCTCGCGAAGCTGATTAGAACAATAAGATTAAAAATTATGAATACCAGAACAAAAAATCGTCAAGAACAAATGATAATATGGTTTGGATGCCTGCTTCCATAGAATAGTTTGAGAGAGCGAGAATTTTAATGAGTAGTTTGAAGTAAGTAAGCAGGAAACACATTATTTTTACGTGAAACGGGAAAATTTATTCCTTAGTTCCGCTCAATATTTAGTTTCCCCTTGTGTTCGACAAATTGAATAAATACCATTCAATAATTACACGAGGTTTTTTCGAAGGTTACCTGCCTTTTTCGCTTCTTAAGAAGCGGGAATGTACAGGAATTAGAGTAAGAGAGACACTCGCATTTGGAAAATCGTAATTTGCTTTTTACATGAGAGTGTCTCGCTTACTCCAATTCCTTTACATTCACACGTCTCAAGGAGCGAGAAAGACAGATAATTTACGGTCCGTCGTTCTGTTTTTCATTAGGTAACGTTTATTAAGACCCAAGCTAAAATTATTATTTAATTCACTTGTATAGGGTGGACGGAGCGATCCCTCTGAGGTCATCAGTTAGATGCACTGATTCGAAGTACTGGCTTGGTGTGTTATGTAAGTGTATGTGTGTGTGTTCATTAGTAGAAAAAGACAATTTTCTAGTTTGAATAAGGCGTATACAATAGGAAATTATATAGAGAAAGGGTACACTCATTTTCTGAGAAAAGTCGATTTTACGACTTCAAAATTAGAAA
>CAKNWT010331766.1:0-12517 GCA_932066315.1 Andricus coriarius
AATAGCGCTTCGCTAAAATAAAACTGAAAATTTTTAAAACCATTTTCGAATGTGTTTTCTTTATTGACAAATACATTTTTCTGTAGGTATTGTATAGGAGAAGAAACCAAGCTTTGTTTCAAAATATTTGTTTTCAAAGAAATTGTGTTTCAACAACGGAAGTGTGCTATGTCACTTTTTATGAAGTTTCACTTTTGAGATATTTGTCGTTATTGAGATTATTTTTTTTAAAGTGAAAAGGTTCTTTGTCACGATACAAATTTAAAAGATACAAAAATATTATTTACTGAAATAAAACGTTTATCTTTGACCAAACTTTGATTCTTATTGCTTTATTCTTATGGCTTTTCATTTTTATTCTTATCGCTGAAATGATAAAATTTTATAGAAGTTTATTTTGCGAAGAAAAATATTCCCCACAACTTTGCCGCGTTTAATGTTTTATAATTAGTTTTTATTGCCTAAAATGATTGAAAAAAAATGATTTTAAAAAGGAAGAAAAGAAAAATGTATTAAACAAATAAAAATATTTAACATTAGTTTATTTATTTTTTAAATTTTAATGCAGGAAAGTTGTAGATGCTTGTATGAGAAAGCAAAAACAATCGTTCTATCTTTCAATCATATTTGACCCCATTTCTTGTTTTAAAAAACCAACCGTTTATAGTTGGTCATACCCTAACTCGTTTAAATGTACCTCTCAATTATATTAAACCCAATTTATAGTATTTGATAAAAACACTTGTTTCTAATTGGTTCCACTTTAACTTGGTAGTTTGGCGATGTATTTTGATATACTACTTATATTAATATTATCATGAAAATACCATTTTTACTAAAATTATTTTTAGCGTAATTGTGATTGTATTTATTATGTTATATATTATATAATATGTTATATATTATCTAAATGATGAACTAATTTCGTGCCAATAAGGAATCATTTCAGATTTGGAAAAGGTTCTGTACCAACACCGGAATTTCCTTTGTTATGTTAGCATAATTCGGCCTAACGCTTAAAAATGTTTAAAAAATATTTCTAGATATATTATAGTATCATATTCACCAATATAATTAAGGATGACCATGAAGGTGAAGACCAGAGTATAAACAATCCCTATTTTTGCCAATTAGTGTAAAAATTGATTCAATCGTTATTGAAGAATTTGGTTCCTTCTGAGATATTGATACACTGGAGTCCCGCAGAAAGAAAAGAAAAACGGTCAACAAATAATAATATTTAACATTAATTTATTGATTTAAAAATATTAGATGCACTAAATATGTAGGTAATAATTTAATTTGCAAAATGATCTAAGAATGTAACAGTCTCGTTGCCTTTATATTGATACAGATTTTCGTATAACTTGTATACCGTTGCAGCATAAAAGATAATAAAAACATTTCATTTGAGGTTGTATGTAGTTCAAGCAATTTTTTAATTCTTGAATTGGTAATTCTTAACAGGAATATCTGGCAAAAATGTACCTAGTTTTCAGTAGAATACGAGCAAAAAAAAGCTTATATGTTTGTAAATTTTTTGTTTGTTTGTGGTCCTTTATAATCCACTACAACTTTGGATAGGATTGATATATTAGCATAATTTTTTTTCAAATGTAGCTGCGTGTGACAGGAGCACATAAAGATTTATTCTGGGTAATCTTTGCCAAGTAGAGGAGAGTCGGCTATAGTTGTGTGGAGCGGGTATTGAAAATAACGCCCTTGTTTGTTGATTTTTATATTCATTTTTAATGTTATGTTTTATAATGTGAAATTTTTCTTTAAACTTGCTTTATCATATATTCGTTCGATTGATGTTCTAAATATAATGAAATTCATGTAAGTTTAATTAAAGTTGTGTTATCATATATCACATACTTGGCACGTCGGTGTCGTACATATTTTAGGCATTAAGAAGCTACAACTGGATTTTGCCACGTACTTTACTTTGATTGATAAGAAAACATTTATGTAGTGTTTGCACATATCTGGAATAATTTTTCTTCGTTACATTACATTTTTAAGAGTTATTATATATATTATATTCGAAAGTGTTCACATTGTTTAAATAAAGTGGTATTGATATGACGTTCGTGAATGTCAAATAATGAAGTAATTACAAAAAGTTTTTGAGTAATAACATATGTTCTATACATATGTGTATATGTATAGAATATACATACATGTATATTATATGTGCAAACACTATATACAATTTTTCTTCCGCGGGTGATTTATTGAATACAAATATAAATATCTCATAAGGAAAAACCTAAAGCCTCCAATTCATGAGATAACGATTAGGATACTAAATATATTGTGTATCTAATGATTCTAATGAATATTATTGTGTTGTATTATACATACTGTCAAATAAATTCTTCATCAACGCTTTGATCAGTTTTTCCGCTATTTGGAAGAAATGGACATCGTTCACACTCGGGTCTTCATCTTAATGGTCATCCTTAATTCTATTGGTAAATATAATACTATAATATCATATATCTATAAATATTATTTTTTTTTAAAGATTACTGCATTTTGAACTATCAAAATTATTTCTTTGAATCAAAATACTAATATAATTATACCGATATTGAAGTATTTATAACGTTACCAAAATTGTTTATTGTGATTACTGAACATTAACATTTTACTATAATTTTAAATACATGGATGTTCTATAGGTTTGATTTGTTAAACATATTACGTAACTGTAATAATTAAACTTCCCTCTCAAGTAAAAGTTGTTACGTAATTAATGGACGGACCCTTAATTGCCGTAATCGTGTAGCTTATAGCGTAGACAAACTGAAAAGTTTTTGTTAATTGTGTTTAAATAAGCATACATCAAGTGTAATAATAATACAAAAAAGATCACATAACTGCCTAAATTTTTGACTAAAAAAATGTTGCAGACACAGCTTTATCAAGTTTTATCAGATCAGCTTGATTTTTCACGCACATGATATACCGACATGATACCAACATGATGTACTTACTCAAAAAAATGTAATCCTTCTTCTTGCAGAGCTAGGTTCACAGTTCGACTGTCTACCTAATGGCGAACCTATTCCTGGCGTTCGTCGTCGCCAACCTTCTTATAATTTTTTTGAGAGACAACATTCTCCTGGCAGGTCTCTTCCTCCTGCCAGACCTTATTCTCCTGCCGAGCCTTCACTTAGTGCCACGTTTCAGTCTCCTTCTCCTGCCAAGCCTCCTCTTCGTTTCAGGTCCAGGTCTCCTTCTCTTGTTGAGCGTCCTCTTCGGGTCAGGTCCAGGTCTCCTCCAGCCCAAGCCAGGTGCATGGCTCCACCTACCATGATTGTATCTTCTGACGGAGTTGCATATGGTCTTGACCAACTTAAATTTATTCGGCTTACTCCCTATATGAATCCACGCCGGCCATTCGCACTTCGAAGATACACTTTTCCTACAGATAAACCAATTGAAATAGCTGTTAAAGGTAAAGTCTTTGTACCCATGCCAACCCAAGAACAAATTGTATTATCAACATCCGATGGTGACGTCTGTGCAATATTGCAGAGTAGTAGATCTCTTGCTGGAATATATACATATAAGCCTCGCATGCGCGTTAAAGCACGGGCAAAAATAAACATGGAAAGCGGCATGGTTACCTTATTGAGCCCAGATGAAATCAAGGAAATTCCAGTAGGCACTTCGCGCGAAATCCTATTGAGTTTTAGAGTAGAGCGTGTAAACTTCATTCGCCTACACCATTAATTTAATTTAAAAAAATGTAAAACTAAAATATAACATTCCTTGTGATCCGAAGTTGACTTACAATGTTTCTAGTAAATAGTAATTGCAAATAGTAATAAAGTCAGTGTATTATGATTTTCAAGGTCATTGCACTTCCCTAACATTTTGAAACAGACCATTCAAAATTAAAGGTCAAATCGCGCTTTGCGCTCGATTAAATTTGGTCTGAAATGAAAAATGTTCTATGTTATGTTGAACTGAGAAAAAAATAAATGTATTTCTGTAAATATATAGCCAAATAGTAAATTTTTTTAAATAAAATTTATTTACAACGTTAATGAATGTTCTTGATTCATGCAATTGATCAATTCAGAAAAACAACATTTTTAAACCCATACTGACTTTTTTCAATAGTGGATGTATATTTTATTTCATTTTTTGGTCTTATGACACTAAACCGTAATGACGAAAAATCTATAATCAGTGACATACTTGTAAATAAAATAAAAAATATTACGTCATGTACATATGCTCAAATATTTCAAATGTAGTTAATAAAAGTCTCACCTTGGAATTTCGTATCACATTTATAATAAAGTAGTCTCTATTATATGCAGATATAACATTGACAAAGTCGACTTTTTTCTACCTTATCTTCTTTTTATTATTTAGTTGATAATCATAGAAAGGAAAATCTGATTGCTTCACGTATTGTTTATAATACTATCAAAGTTTCTCGTGTTTGTTTGTTTTCAAATAGTGTAAATTTTAATCTTTCCTTAAAATTTAAATAAAATCTAATATAATAAATATTTTACAAAGTAGAAACAAAAAAGTTAAAAAAATTCGAAGACATTGCATATATTGCTAAACTGCCGAAACCTCTACTTCTAAAGAGATCATTAAAGTTTTTATTTTAGTTGAAAAATAAATTTAATTTGCTTGAGGCTCTATTGAGCTTAAGGAACATATTATCATTACAATACTCTCGCTTCGGGGTCCATTTTTTTTATATATATTTATACAATTCTCTTATAAATTGTGCAATCTCAATAAATTATTCTATATGTATACACATTCATGTTAATATTTTATAATCTGGTTTTGGTTTAATCTTCATTAAAATGACTCTCAGCCTCTTTTACGTGAAGTGTTTTGCTGAAAAACTAAATTTTAAATTTGTCAATAGCAGTTTCGATGTTTAAAAGAAAAACCGTGAGTATCATCACAAAAAGGCTGAACGCGATTTTATAGGTGTTCTTAACAACAACAATTGGCTTTTTAAACTTTTTTTAATTTAGCATAGTTTGGCTGGATAATAGAATTTTTATTATTTTTAAAAAACATTATCACGATTAAAACAAAAGCTGTACATCTTATCAAAGGGCGGTCTAGAGTAAACTAGTAGACCCTTTCGAATGGTAGATCTTTCTGGGATGTGCAATTTTGCTTTTCAAAATTCTTTTTGTATGTCTTATAGTGTTGCTGGAAAGTGGAATTCTATATTTTTCAAAAAGCTCCTCCTTTCTTTCTAGGCCTTTAAAAATCTTTTTTCTGACTCAGGGCGTCTCAAAACGTGGAGATTTGATGAAAAATGACGAAGTCAAATTTTACATATGACTTTACTTCTCATTGGGATGAGAATGTAAAAAATTACACTCTCATATAATTAACATTAAAATAACTAAAGCAGTAATCGATATACAGGTGGATATAGGGGATAAGTTTGGCACGTTTAAATAAATAATTGTTTTCTTCAAGACACCATTTTTTTAAAAACAAATTTATTGGAATAAAGTTTGATTTACTTTACTCTGCGACACCTAGCAAAAAATATCCATGTATTCTAGGTTCATCCATGATGCTATTATGGGATAGATTTTATCTCTACGTAACTCCAACATAATTTTGTTTGTGATTAAAAGTTAGCAAACACCTTCAGAAAGATATCCACAAAATTTATAAATTGTTAAAATAATTTTCGGTTATTTCCAGCGAAGCGTTATTGAAAAAATCTTTATTTTTCCCAAAATAGCCTTTGTTGAGGTAACTTAATGTTATTCCCTGGATTCATTTATGAAATATAAATATAAAAATCTCAAAGGAATATACTTGATGCCAGAGTTCATGCAGAGTTAAGTTCACAGTTTAAGTATCTACCTAATGGCGCATCTATCCCTCGTGTTCCTCGTCGTGATCCTTTTTATTCTCCTGACAGAAATTCTCCTGCCACGTCTAATTCTCTTGCCAGGTTCAGGTCTCCTGCAGCCCATACCAGTTGCTTACCAGGTATCAGCTTATGAAGTTCCGTAAGTAAAATTTATTCAAAAATACTTCAATATTATGCCAGGTGTTAGACAAGGATGCGTTATGTCCTCATGGTTATTATTATATTCATGGATACGTTTCTAAGGATGGCCCTCTTCAACGAAGAACGTGTAGATCTCGAGAGAGAGAGGATACGCGGGTTAGCTTTCGCAGATGATAACGTTGTTATGGCAGAATCAATCAAAGACTCAAAATTAACGTTAGTAAAACAAAATTATGGTATTTGAAGGAAACGGTGAGAAAACAATGTGCAACATTGTCCTCAATGATGAGAGAATAGAACAAGTTGGTAAGTACGTGTATCTTGGTAGCCTATTCACAAGTGACGGAAAAATATATGGAGAATTAGATAGTCGTATAAACGAGGGTAGGAAGGTTATCGGTAGAGCAGATCGTAACATTGAGTGTAATAATGATTCTCTCGTAAACGACAAACTAGTTGTGATCAATATTTATAAATTTTGTATATGCATATTGTGTTAAAATTACAATTTCTAAAAGTTGATTTGCGCCAAATCATAAAAAGACGTCTTCAAATAGATCTGATACTCTATAAAAATGGACATCTAGTTCGTTTCTATCTATCACTGTTAAAAATGTTGTATGTACAAGTAGTACACGTATTACAACATGTATATGTACATTGCTTCCATAATATTTATAGTAAAATCGCTATAAAAATTTCTAACAGTATCTAGTCTCGGTTCAGGCTAGTTTTTATAAGATAAGATAAGACAATTAATGATTAATGTATCATGTATATACTCTGATGAAACACTAGATTATTGATCAGATTGATTGTTAACCAAATTCTTCAGTAACGCTTTAATAAGTTTTTACCCTAATTGGAAGAAATGGAGATCGTTCATAATCTAGTTTTAACCTTGATGGTCGCCCTTAATTCTATTGGTAAATATAATGCTATAATATATTTATAATTATTTTTATAACATTTTTACGCTTTCTTCAAATAACAATTTGCCCGACGTGAGCCGCATTATATTATAATTGCTTTCTCCAAACTCTATTTGAGTTTTTCCAAAATAGATACGGATTTAATCTAAATTAATTCCGGGTGGATTCTAGAATGCGTGTGTATGAAAAATGGAATTTGGAAAATATTTCCTATTGATACGGAATTTTTTTAAATTTCAGATTCACAAATTCAATTCTATATTATAAAAATGCAACAATTTTCAATTATAACTCTTCAAATTGCATAACTCTGGATTGTAAATTTTTAAAATTGAAGAGTTTAAATTTTTAAAAGGTAAACAATAAAAATCATGATCGATGATATATGTTTGAAATTTGTTGAATTCGGAAGATTTAGAATTGAACTAACTGAGACTGAGATGTGTGTGTGTACATGTCACACTCTTTTGTGAGTACGATATATTTGCTAATTAATCATAATGAGGAATCAAAGTGCTTATCAAACGAGCTCCATGAAATTGTGGATACAAACAAAGTGGAATCACCGGAGATCGAATTTATAGCTATAGTTTAATCTGTCATCAAATCTATTGAAGTCTTTATTACGTTATTTTAACCGTTTCTTGTATTTAATGAAATTGAAAGTTATAATATAATTTTGTGTGTATGGATTTCATATGCTACTTATTTATAGCCTTCAAATTATTAAGGGTGATTGCTAAAAAGTTGATTACTTTAAGTCCTAGTCATTTTCGACTTTTTCTTTGAATAGATTTTTTCCAAAAATATCTTAAAGTAATATCAACGCATATTTTGGTGAAGTTCAAAAATTGCATATGGCTTTGTTTGGAAATTATCAAAAAAAAGTAAGCAAAATGTCTTGTCACACCTCTGCCACGCTAACATTTTTTAACATTTTAAATTCGCATATATACAATTCTATTAAGTTGAAAAAGTTGAAAGTCAAGACTAGAGTTCAGGATTTTAGAGCAAACGATTTTAAAAATCACTTTGAAGTCTGTCTCACAAGGTTTTGATCTGGTTACGTTGCATTAATATTTGAAGATAAAACTCGAAAGCAATTATTCAAACTATTCATAATGCAAACCAAACCGGTTAATTTTATAATATACTTACGATGGTCTTAGTATATTAAAAAATTCTTTTAATTTATTAATGTTGATTCCGAATAACAGTAAATGTGACCGTCCGCGCAGAAAGGGATCTAATGCTGAAAAAATCAATTTTTAGTTTTCACACCAATCGATAGCTTTTTATTTACTTTTTCATAATAAAAAATATTATTCCTGTATCTGAAGAATTCGTATCGGTTATAATCTGCAAAGTGAGGCCCTCTTAAGGAGTTCCTATAATGGAACGCCTCTTCAATCGCTCCTCCTGCAAAATGAAGCTAACGTGCATAAGGTCCCTTTCTTCGCGGACGGTCACAAATATTAATAATTATTTGGGCGTGATACATTTATTATAGTTGGCCGGTAACGCTCCTTATTAATTTATCATACTATAAAATGAAATGTTTCGAAACACTGAAGTGAAAAACAAATGAATCGTAGAAATAGTCATGTTTGCTATGTTTTAAAATATTTTTATCTGTGCTGCGTATATTTGAAAAACATATCCTTTTTCCTCTTGCAGAGTTAAGTTCACAGTTCGACTGCCTACCTAATGGAGAACCAATTCCTGGTGTTCGTCGTCGCCAACCAACTTATAATTTTTTTGAGAGACAGCATTCTCCTGGCAGGTCTCTTCTTTCTGCCAGACCTACCGCGACTCCTCGTCATGCTCCGTCTAGGTCTTCTTTTCATTCCGAGCCTTCTCTTTGTGCCAGATCCAGGTCTCCTCCAGCTCATTCCAGGTGCATGGTTCCACCTACCACGATTGTTTCTTCTGAGGGAACTGGATATGAACTTGATCAACTTAAATTTATTCGGCTTACTCCCTATATGAATCCACACCGGGTATTCGAACTTCGAAGATATACTTTTCCAGCAAATAAAAAAATTAAATTACTCGTAGGAAATAGAGTCTTCGCGCCGATGCCAATCCAAAAACAAATTGTATTATCTACATCCAATGGTGACGTCTTCGCAATATTGGAGAGAAGTGATGTTCTTGCTGGAATATATTCACATAAGCCTAGAGCTCACAATAAAGCACGTGCGAAAATAAACATGGCAACCGGGATGATTACTTTATTGACGCCAGATGAAATAAGGGAAATTCCAGTAGGCCCCAAGCGTCATATACCGTATAGTTTTAGAGTAGAGCGTGCAAATCACAATAGTCCACACGATTAATTAAAAACAAACGTTTTAAAATTAGAGGTTTAATGACGGACAACTGTAATTTGGTGATGTTGAATTCTCTTTTGTCAATGCTCCTTCGGCATTAACAAACACATTCTTATGGCGTGTCTCGCGCTTCGCACTCGATTAAAGTTTGTCCGGAGCGAAAAATGTTCTATATTATGTTAAAATGAGAGAACAATGTATTTCTGTAAATAAATATCCGAATATTGCATTTTTGTCTAGAATTTATTTAAAACGGTAATGAATGTACTTGATCAATGAAGATGCATAGTTTTTCATCACTTTAAAGACAATTTAAAACAATTTTAATGGAAATACGGTTTATTTCTTTTTTCAAATGCCTGAATCTCACACTTGCTTATAAAAATAATTATTATATTGAATATATTGCCATTCATGTGCCTTATATCACAAGTTTTTACTGTGTTTAACCTACTTCTTTCTGTATATACTTTTAATCACACAGAAAAAAGTTAAATTTTGTTGCATGTGAAATTTTCCGCTGATAAAGTTTACATGCTATTTGGCGAAAGATTATCCTACGATGGAATAAAAGCTTTCGTCTGCTACGCTCTTAGCAGCAATGGGAAAACGACAAAGTATGAGTGGGTTCGAGCTATAAATCAGGACACCAGATTTGAAACAACTATTCGCTTACTTCATTATTAATTTGAAAATAATAAGACTTAGAAAATACAATAGTTAAAATGTGTTGCAGGTACATTTTGGAACGGTTAAAAATGTAATTTATTTCAGTGAAAGTTTTAGCTAGGTTAGGAGAATAATTCTTACAGCCGGGAATCCCTATTCTGCTCCAATTTAATTAGGTTAAAAGACGGTAGATAGCGCTGGTGTCGCAATTCTCGTATCTTTTAGAATAAATATGGAGCGATAATGAGACGAAAGATTATCCAGGCAAGGTTAAAAATGGAAAATTATCTTCACCTGGAATCGATGTAAACTTTATTTTTCCTTTTTTCTGTTCAGGTTCACAGAATACCGCGTCAATCCTGGAGAAAGAAACCCTTTTTTAAACCCACCCTGAGTTGACGAAGTCAAATTTTACATGAAACTAATACCTTCTCATCAGGATGAGAAGGTCAGAAATTATACTCTTATATAATTAACATTAAAAGAACTGAAGAAATCATCGATATACAGGTGGTGTCATACTCGTGATCGGCAATGTAGTTTCGATTAATATTTATTTCATCAAGTAATATTTGTGTATCTTCAGACCGAAACTTTCTGAAAAGTGACAAAGCTCACTTCTAGCTATTCAACCTCGGTTGAGACTAGATTATATAAGATAAGCTGGCCGCCTTTAATAAATAAAATAAATATCAAGATATCTTATATATATATATATATATATATTTTCTAATGAAACACTAGATTATTCATTAGATTGGCTGTTAACCAAATTCTTCATCAACGCTTCAATCTGTTTGTACCCTAATTGGAAAAAGTGGGGATCCTTTATACTCTCGTTTTCACCTTCGCAGTTATCCTGAATTATATTGGTTAATATGATATTATAATATATATATAATATTTTTTTAAATTTCAAGCTTTACGCAAATAACAATTTGTTCGACGTAATCCCCATTATATGTCAATTGCTCTTTTTCCAAACTCTATTTGAGTTTGTTCGAAATGAATACGGAATTAATCTAAATTAATTTAGGGGATTCTAGAATGTGTATTCTGTTTTCACTTAAACGATGTTAAATGGGTTTTACATTGTTGTCTTGTGAAAAATCGATCCTTGCAACCATGTGATATTGCTTTAAACAAATTGAGTGGAAAGGTTAGTGTATTGTCCAGCACATCACTGTTAGGCTAATTTAAAATAGTTCCAGTGAGAGCAGAATGTATTTCTGTACACGAATGGTCGAATAGTGCATCCATGTAATTCTGTAAATAAATCATCAAATAGTTCATTTTTGTACAGATCCTGTTTTACATTTGTTAGTCTCTCAGTGAAAACTCTGGGATAAATTTTTGTTCCATCTTATTTTAAGTTGGGGTTCCATCTCGCTCGGAGTTGGGATAAGAAACTATCATGAAAGATTTGCCTTACTTATTCAAAGCAAGAAATTGTCCACGAGAGCCTGATGGGGGCATCAGAACCCAATATCAAATAGGGAAAGATGGGAAAATTTCTGTACGGGATGTTGTATCTATGTCTTTAAATGGATCGGGAAGAAAAAAATGTGGATCAAAGTTTTATTTTAATTTATAATATTTTTGTATCTTAAAATTAAAACTTTGTGAAAATAGACACAGTTAACTTGTTGCGGCTAGATTTTATAAGATAAGATAAGCTTGACGTCTTTAATTAATTTAAATATCTATTAAGATATCATATATGTATATACTATAATGAAACACTAAATTATTCAGTAGATATACTTTGAACCAAATTCTTCATTAACGCTTTAATCAGTTTTTACCACAATTGGAAAAATGGGGCTTGTGTATACTCTCGTCTTCACCTTGACAGTTATCCTGAACTATATTGGTGAATATAATACTATAATATATCTATAATAAAAAATGCAAGCATTCCTCAAATAACAATTCGTCCGACGTTATCCGGATTATATTCCAATTGCTCTTTTTTTCAAGCTCTGAGTATGTCTGAAATGAATACGGATTTAATCTGAATTAATTCCGCGGGAGATTCTAGAGTGTGCGTGTTTTAAAAAATGGAATTCAGAAAATATTTCCTATTGATATGAAATTTTTTTTGTAAATTTTTAAAATTGAAGAGTTTCAAATTATAAATCTTCAAAACTAAACTATTAAAAAAACACACGTGATATATTACATTTTTCTAAATTATACGCCTTAATAATTGAAGAATGATTAATTGCAAATCCTTAAGATAGACTCATTTCAACAAGATGTTAAAAATTTAATTATTTCAAACTATAAAAATTCAAAATGAAACAATTTGTTAAATTTTCAATGGTAAATGTCTTCAAAATGGATCAGGGTCGAAAATGGAAAACATCAGAAAGGCTCAGGTTTCCAGAATCACTCAGAAAAATATTTTCTGTATTATAAACAAAACCGTTTGTTTAATATATTTTTTTCATCTAACCAAAAATAACTTTAAAATTAAAATTAAGATTAAAATTAAAATTGAAATTAAAATTAAAATTAAAATTAAAATTAAAATTAAAATTAAAATT
>CAKNWT010331767.1:0-22844 GCA_932066315.1 Andricus coriarius
CGAGGAACACCAGGAATGGGAGCACCATTAGGTAAACACTCGAACTGCGTACTGAACTCTGCAACAAGAACCAGAGGATACAATTTTCGTTATGTGTTATCTGTCGACATATTTGTCCAGCTCTTAATAATCTTCACATAGCTTAAAAATATATTTAAGATTATAGATATATATATTATTATATTCACCAATAGAATTCAGGATCACAACCAAGGGTAGAACTAGTGTGCCAGGAATTATCATCTTTTCTAATTAGTGGAAGAAAGATTAATGTATTAATGAGAAATTCGATTAACAATGTAACTGATGAACAATTAACTGATTTATTGAATGTTGTATATTTGTACTAATTTAATAGATATAAATAAATAATGGATATATATTTCATATTTTTGAAAATACACAATTCTTCTTTTTGTAGTGTCTCTTCTTTTCTTCCCTGATCATATCGTCTTTTCAATAACAGAATTTTTTTTCTGTAAGATTGTTTCTTTTTATGTCAAGAATAATTTGAGGACAATTTGTATTTTCTCTTATTGGTTATTTTCGGGCCAAGAATCGAACTATTTTGGCAGAAACTAACAAAAAAATCTTTCTTCGTTTAAATTTTAACTATTTTTTTCAAGAAGAATTTTTCTTACTATGGCTGAACATTTTATTGGTGTAAATTTGGTTTCTTTTTTCTTGAAACTTTATCTAATTAGTTGAAAGTTGATCTTTCGAAAATATTCGAAAAATGTTATAATTCGATCTGGAACAAGGCATTCTCCTAAAGAATTAAAATTCTGAGGCAGGACATGCTAATTTAAAAAAAGTGTAATTTCCGGGCCGACAAAATGAAAAATTTAACTTGACAAACCTACAAAATGATCAGGAAGTCAGAATGATCCGTTGAGTTACATTATGATGCAAATTGTTTACTGAATATATTTTTAAAATCTTCACTAAATTAATGTCGATATATATAATTCATCTAATGAATCTATGTAATTTAGAGATTGAAAAGAGAATGTTCGAAAATAATTATTACAGTTTTGTCTTTCAAGGTGAATTTTTTAAAAGAATGATAGATTTTATTCGGTTCAGGAAATTTTCCAAAAGAATTATAATTTTGAGTTAAAACCTGGATTAAAAAAGAAATATGCTTCTGTCTTGGAGCAATTAATTTATGAGAAAAAATATAACTTTGAGGTTTCCGCAGCAATAAAGAATTTTAATGCATTTTTAGAAATCGTTTCATTCCTAAATTTATAATTTGAGCATATTCATGAAAACGCTTTTTTAAATTCTAAGTTCTGATATCTTTATGCAAATTCCTTTTAAATTATCAATTTGCAATATTGCAAATAACTGCTATTAAATTTACAGGAAGTATTCCTCATGGTGTTTTATGACTGTTAGATTAAATAACTGATTATCATTTTTATTCAAACAAAAGTTATAAATTTTTACCTGAGACATTGCATAAATCATGGATTCATTTTTGCAAGCTGATTGTGAGGCGAGCGCATTTTGAGTTTAAAAAAAACGTTCAGCGTGAAAGTTGTTAAAAAAAGTATAAATATGTTTTCTGTGCAAAGAATTATTTAGAATAAATCATCATTAAGAAGTGATGAAGGATTTATTTTGGCTGCGCGCACACAATTCTTCATAATCCTCTACAGGCTATATTTCTTGTCGGATTTTGATGTTCTTTTAGAAACACTCGACATTTATTTCTTAAAGATTTGGCTGACTTAAATTTTTGTAATTCTTTTTTCATACAATAATCTGTTGGGAATATTTAAAAATTTTCAAATCTTTGTAAAATTTTTATTAAATCTTTTGAAATCTTTATGAAATTATTCAAATATCTGTGAAATCTTTTGTATTCGTTTAAAATCACTGGAATAAATTCTTGAAATCTTTTGTAATCCACATGGATTCTTTTCAAATCTTTATGAAATTTTTAGGAAATCTGTGAAGTATTTGTGAAATCTTTCTGAAATTTTTTGCATTTATGTAAATTCCATAAAATATTTTAAATCTTTGAGCATTCTTTTGAAATCTTAAAAAATAAATTTTAATCGTTTCAAATCTTTGAAATGTTTTGAAATCTTATAAATACAGTTTACTATAGCCTTTTTAAAATCTTTAAAATAATTGTAATCTTTTGAAAGATATAAAATCTTTGTGAAACTTTGTGTTCAAAATCTTTGTAAAATCTTTTTAAATTTTCTAAAATGTTTTGCAGCCTTCTGAAATCGTTTTAAATCTTCAAAATCTTTTTAAAGCTTTCAAATCTGGCGCACTGTACTCTTTTTCAAATCATTGAAATGCTCGAAATGTTTTGAACGTTTTAAAATCTTTGTGAAATTGATGTAAAAAATTTGAAATATTCAAAATCCTTGAAATATTTTGAAATCTTCAGAAATATTTTGTAACCTTTTGAAATCTGGTGTATAATAAAAAACCAAGTGGTCAACCCCTCAACAAATTCATTATATAGCAATGGTTTACTCTAATTCTGAAACTGAATTAACGTTGAAATTTTCAACTAATAATTTTTAATAATTTTTAAGTTGAATAGCACAAAAATGTTTACCCAAGCTTTCTATATTAGTTGATATAAACTGTTGGAGAAGCAAAAAAAATTCAAATTCAAGGTTCTCGTGAGAAATTCAAGAAAATTTCCAGTTTTTTAAGGGTTAACGAAATTCAACGAGGATTCCAGGTTTTCAAGGTCACTGGACACCCTGGCAAATACATCATACAAATATTTGGCAAAAATCAGGTATAATGTTGACATCAGAAGGACCAATTTGTAGGGCAGTCCTTCAAAGAAAGCCTTTTTTTTTAAACCAGGTTATTAAGTAGATCTTAACTTCTTTTTCAGAAGTATATTCTGAAGAATGAAATATGATTTTTAAATAGACGCACTTAGTATAAGATCGGTAGCAACTTACAGTGAAGAAATTTTCGGGAGAAGGTGTCAAGTTTCATTCGATGACTAACAACTTTCAGTAAAAGTCATTCTGAATGAGTTCAGCAGCAGATCTCACGACTTTTACTCATAAAGTTGGGGAAAGTGTGTGTCATTCAAATAATCAGGGTGTGACACAAGATTCAGATCCCCTCCAAAAATCATCAAGTAAGGCGGTTTGAATCTGTCGATCATGAGCTTCCTTCAGTGGAGTCGCGATATGTGGATGAGGTTCCACGTTGGATGGGTGAAGTCAATCAGGAATTAATACTTGAATAACAAAACCACTTTAGGTAATTCTTTACTTTGACAGCTTCTGTTCAAAATGGTTCTGAAGCATATGAAGATTGTTCAAAATTACTGATAAAAGCAAGTTAATAATAAAAGAAAAGGGGCAAGAAGGGTTTTTGCAATTTCTTACATTGTTTTTAATTGTCAAAATTGGCTAAATAGCATCTACCTGACTCACGATATTCGGGATCATTTCAAATGAAGGACAGGCTACCTTAAAATTTAAAACAATTCAGAATATCAACGTAAAACGATCCCGAATTTCGTCGCTCAGGTGATACTATTTCGCCGATTTTGACAATATAGACAATGAAAAAATGGCAAAAGCCTTCTTGTCCTTTTAATTTGATTACTATCTTGCTTTTCTTAGTCATTTTATACTACGAGATTGATCGCCTGCTTGAGTGGGCATGTTTTCGTCTTTTGAGATATTTTGTAATTATGTTTTATGTTTTTTGCAGTTCAAACCAATTCAAATTAACCCGAAACAATCCGAATCAATTATTCAATACTTTTCAACTCTTCTCAATCCGTGTTTCAACCTCAAATTAAATCCCAATCACAATATATGTCTCCACCTCAAATTCAATCCGAATAGATCCGAGGCTCACTTATCAATCCCTCTTTATTGATGTATCAGCACCAACTTCAAAACGAACCCATGCGGAATCCATTTTTAAATCCGTGCATCCAATCCTTTTTAATACATGGGACTTCTTGAATTCAACCAGATGAATCGGACTGAATTCGACACCAGTCCGAATGGATAAGTGTGAATCCGAAACCAAACCGAATAAATCACACACCAATCGGAAACAAAAATACACTCTATCTCAGCTGAGTGAATCAGAGACCAATTCGAACCGAACTTTCATTCCTTTTAAATCCATGTGACAACATAAACTTGAATCCTAACACCGTTTTCGAGATGATTCAAAATTTTAATTTTATCCTTTTGAAAATCTGCTTATTGGGTTAACTTTTGGTGGCTTAAGACCATTCCTTGTATAAGACCCTGCCTATTTGGTCAGTTTTACGTTTCTCACCGGTTGCGAGATCCTTCATCATTGCTTCTTTTTATAATTTTGAAAATACTTTTACTGGTTTTATTCATGGTGGCCGAAGATCATCTTCCTACAGAAAAGCCTGGAAATCTGGTCAGTTTCCGATTATCTCTCACCGTTTTCGAGATTACTCAAAATTTTCATTATCTTTTGGTAATTTAAGAATCTTTTTATTGGGTCAGTTCATGCAGGTCGAAAACAGAAACCCTATGAAAAAACCTAAACATTTGGACCAAAATCAATTCCCCTCTTCAAAACACTAAAAATGTTGTCATTTTTCACGTATCTGTGACCCTTTTAGTGATAATTCAAAATTTTGGAGTTTTTTCGAATTTTAAACATGTCTTTAATGATTAAGGTTTGGATCGGCGGTGGTCTGTTTTCGTGCATCTCTCACCGTTTTCGATCAAACTTAAAATTTTCATTTCTTCCCTTTCACCTGCTTTCTTCCTGTCCGACTTCCTACCCTTTCACCTATGTTCAGTGAAACTAACAATGAATTATAACTAACTCTTTTGAAATTTGCGCCTACTTGAATTCTCGAGTTACCGATTCTATTTTACACTATCGACTTATCGAATCCTGTTTTCGATTCTGGATAGCTGATTGGCTGATTCTATTGTGGCTTACCTTAGATGTCAATGGCTAACTGAATTGACCAATAGGGCTTAGGAATTACGCATGAAGTTAGCCGAAATGCATGTATTTTTTATAATATGATTAACACATGCTTTAGAGCCTTTTTGGGCGGAAGCCGACAAAGTAAATACTTACCCTAATTTATTATGAACAACACTCTACCAGAGAAGAGAAAGGAAAGCCAGGCCTACCTTTTACAATAAAACGAGTTAGAGTAGGGATGAATGATGTAGTGGCGTTCAAACTTTTCCAACAACAACTTTCACACGGCTACTCGTATCAAGATCAAACGTATTAGCAAAAGGACAGCGTCCTGGGTGTGGCACGGAAATGGCCGAAAATGGCAGCGTGGCTCAAGCCAAGCCAAAACACGTAAATCTTAGGCAGGAGGTACGAAACGACTGAGCTAAGTAGACGCCTCGCTCAGGCAGCTCGGGCTTGGTAGTGTCAGTGTCTGCTGCTCAGGTCACGTGGTTCGGACCATCAGGTCCAAATCTATGGGTGGTTCAATGTAACTCTGTTACACGTCTACAAATATTTTATACAAAGAGAAGATTGAAAAAAATGTACATCAATATGTACAGTGAGGTTGGTAAAAGGCAAGAGTCTTTGTAGGATTATGAACAGGAAACTTTGGATCCGACAACTGTGCGTCAAGTTCGTACATAGGTGCGAAACACGCACAGCGTAATGTTTATATCTTCGAATTTCGAAACGCCGGTTCTGATTCATTTGGGGAATAAGCTGAACAAATTTAAATTCTTCAGGTTTATTTTTCAAAGTGGCATAAAGGACGATCACTGGCAGGAGGAGACCTGGACCTGACAAGAAGAGAAGATACGGTAGGAGGAGAAGACCCCGAAAAATGATGTAGGAATAGGCCATTCAGGTCAATGATGTATGTCAGCAGAATAAGAAGTTTTGGAACAATTAAGCCTAAAACTATTATCGCGTTCTATTATTTGACTTCAAATATTTGACGCTTGAAATTACCTCCCAAAACGTAAATTCAATTAATTAATTTGTCTGTACTAAAAAACGACATAAATCTGACTTTCCTAATGTATTATTAAAGATTAGCCATATTATCGCACTTTTTTTTTACACCCAAATCCCCTAGAGATTTTTATTTAAGGTGGATTGGCTCAAATTAAAGATAAGCCTTCAAACACTGTGTGGTATGAATGTAGGATTTTTTCTACGACTTTCTAGGTCATGCTGCAAGTTGAAGTCGGAGTACAAAATTCTAGAAATTTTTTAATCAATAAAAACTTTCTGAAGCAATAAAGAAAATTCATTAATTTTATTAAACAATAAATAGTTAAATTTATTTTAATTTTTATGCATGGTTATTGGCCAACATTGCCAGTCCTATTTCAGACTAAAAATACTATCTTTTAGTTTTACATTATTGTTACACATTAAATAATCTGTGGAAGTCGTTTGCAGTTTTTACTTTAAAATTTCTTGAGATTGGGTGATCCCTACCTAAGGGACAATCCCTCATTTCTTCTGAAGTCATATCTTCAACTGCGCCGCTTTCGATGTTCATTTTCACCCGTTTGTCCTTCCGATATTGAAGATTGTTAAATCTTATTGCAAAAAGTCCACGAAGAATTGTATTATTTCTCCCTAATATTGCAAAAACTTCACAATTGGTCGTTAATAAAACAAATTGTTCTTCGGTTGACACGGGCCTAAGGACTCTATATCTTTCTCTAATTTGAATTCGTGTATCGTCAGGAAAAGCGTATTTTCGAATTTCGTATCGGCGGTTCGGATTCGTGTTGGGAATAAGCCAAATAAATTTAAGTTCTTCAGGTTGATATCCTAATACACGTGAAGAAGGACGTCTGGTGATCGCAGACCTGGGCTTGACACGACGAGAAGGCTTATCAGGAGGAAAAGATCTGACCGGAGATCCCGGAAAATGAGGTCTATCAGGAGAAAGAGACTTTTCACGAGAATGATGTATGTCCGGGAAGTAAGAAGGTCTGCAACGAGGAACGCCAGGAATAGACGCGCCATTAGGTAGGCACTCGAATTCTGAACTCAACTCTGCAGTAATAAACAAAGGATTGAGTTTTTAATTTTACATTTTTTGCTCCAATAATTAATTAACAATAATTTTATCTCACATGCCCATTAGGAGTGTCCCGTACGGGAACTAATTTTTTATTGATAGAGACACTTTTCGAATTCCATTTTTCAACATGCATACCAGATTCCTCCAGAATAAAATTCAAAATGTATTCTTAAATATTTTGGACAAACTTAAATAAAGTTTTAAAGAAAATAGCAAGAAAGATAGAATGTAGAATAAACAGCACACCCTCTGATTTGCGTACTGGGTAAAAAAATGTATCTTAAATTAAAAATATATTATATTATTATATTCACCTATAGAATTTAGGATAAGATAAGACACCAAGGATAAGATTAGAGTTGAAACAATCCTCATCTTTCCTAATCAGAGGAGAAACTGATTAATGTATTAATGACGAATTTGGATAATAATGTAACTAAAGAATATTCTAGTGCTTGATTAGATTACTTGTATGTAGTACATATATCGTTTAGTCGTTATCTTATAGAATACAGGCGTGAAGATTTACCTTCGAAGATATTTACATTTCATTACAGTCAGTTTGAAGATCAAAAAAATGTACTTACTACATTCGTTAAAATTGATATCGAAATTTGTTTCTACAGTGATGGATAAGACTGATATTTGTCTGAACGTGTTATTTATACTAAGTTGGATGTTGATTTACGTAAAAGTAATGATCAATCATGAGATAACCGTATCTAGCGTAACTTGAGTAACTGGTAATTATTACGATTTACTTGTAACATTTCTTAATCAGAATTAAAATTCTTTTGCAAAATTCCCTTTTCCAAGTCAAATTATAGTATTGATTTTAAATTCATATGAGCAAATTCTAGCGAAAAATCCCGGTCACTGAATCAAATTCCCTGTCATTTCCCGCTTCTTAGATAGGTAGACAGCCTGAAAATATTTTTAAAAAAGGCGCAAAAGATGAATTTTATCCTTATACATTTTTGACCGCACGCAAACTATTTCATGTTATTGCAAGAAATGTCTAATGATTTCGCATGATTTGAAAGTTAATAAAAGGATTCTAAAGGATTTCACAAAATTTCTAATAAAGATCAATTATGATTATTATTCAATATCTGAAAGACAATATTTGTTTTCAAGCCACTCAGGATGGGCTGAGTTTACGATGAACCTGTGACTGTTGCTAACGAAGATTTCAAAACTGGAAAAGAAGATTGCGCAAAGTTTGCGTTACTATATAATAAAACTGTGCTGCCGTCAAATGTTGGTTGAATATTTATCACTTTAGTAGAAAATGATATTTCCTTGTAGAAAATTATTGTTCTTAACTGACATGGAGGAAAATTTATCTATCTTTAATGAAAATTCGTTTCTTTTTATTTCAACATTAATATTTTAATAACTGAAAATTAAACTGTTCCATTTTTAATTAGAAATTAAAATATTTGAAATAAAGTTGATATTTTGAACGCACATGAATTGGTTGTAATAAATATTATGTCGTACATGACTAGCCTACGTATTTTAATAAAAAGTATAACAACTGCCACTCGACAGATATGAATGAAGTTGTAGGAATTGGTCAAGATTTTAGGTCTCCAGACAGTTTTACATAAAAAAATTGAATTAATTGTATGGAAGTAAGTCCTTTACAGATACTTTTTTAAAATTCTGTGAGATTGGGTACTTCCTGCCTGAGGGACATTCCTTATTTTCTTCTGGAGTCATATCTTCAACTGCGCCGCTCTCCATGTTTATTTTTATCCGATTTCTATTCCAATGTCCTGAGTGGTCACGAGCTATTGTATATATTCCACGTATAACTGTATTACGTTTCCACAGGATTCCAAATACGTCACCATTAGATGTTGATAATACAGTTTGTTCTTCGGCTGGCACGTGCCAAAGGACATTACTTCTTCCTATCACATGAATTGGTTTATCGCGAGGAAAAGTATATTTTCGAATTTCGAATTCGCGGTTCGGATTTGTATTGGGAATAAGCCGAAGAAATTTAAGGTTTTCAAGTTCAATTCCAAATACCCGTGTAGGAGCAAGGCTGCCAGGCGGAGACCTGGACCTGAGACGAACAGGTGGTTCGGCAGTAGGCAAAGACCTGACCGCTGGAACCGGAGAATGAGGTCTGGCAGGTGAATAAGGTCTGGCAGCAGAATTAGGTCTGACAGGAGAATAAGGTCTGGTAGGAGAAGAAGATCTAGTAAAATCATGTCTGTCAGGAGAATAAGCAGATCTAAAACGAGGAATACCAGGAATAGGCTCTCCATTAGGTAAGCATTCGAACTCTGAACTAAAATCTGCAACAAGAAACAGAGGATTAAACGTGCATTGTGTATTCTCTATCGGCATATTTTGACGGTGTTTTATTCTCTCTTCCATAGAGAGAAGTGTCTACCGTCGTTATATAAGAAGATTCAAACTATTTCACAAGAACAGTCTCATTTCTGGAATTTTCGAAAATAATTTATGAATTATATTTTAATAAATTATGAATTTGCTTCAAGAGAGAACTCACTTTTGGTCTAGCAGAATTAATTATATTGCTTGTATTCGAAATCGTTTCGATCAAACTCAAATAAAATTTGAAAGAAAATAGCAATTGGGAAGGAAGGTAGATTAAATAAAACAAATTACACCAATGTATTAAGAATTGGAGAGATATTATATGATTATATTCACCAATAGATTTGAGGATGAGCCCCAATGATAAGACCAAAGTAGAGACAATCGTCATCTTTTCTACTTAGAGGAAAAACCGAATAATGAAGAATTGGATGAACAGCTTAACTGATGAATATTTCAGTGCCTCTTTAGAATATATGAAACATGTATTCTATAGTCATAATTTTAAATAGTATAGGCCTCAATCTCATGCTTCTCAGATATTTGCATTTCATCATATTCAAGGTAAAAAAAAAATTCCTAAATTCGTTGAAACTGATATCACCATTTATATAATATTTTGCGTTTCAGGAAATCCGTCGTTTGAAAGTATTAATAACAATCTTCATTGTTAATTTAAACTATTATTCTTTAGTGTACAAATTATAAAAATTTCTATTTATTTATTGCCTGCTTCACAGATTTTCCCCTATTCCCCTACTTTTCGCCTTCTTTCGTTTTTACATTCTCATCAACTCAAAATTCAAATTTCGAACCAAACGAAGCAAAATAGGAAAAGAATTTGAGAGAGCAACTATAGCTTTTAAAAAGTCCTACAAAATTCCTTCTAACCATTTATCAATAGGACTTATCATTTTGGTTTTATTTCTCGAAATCACTATGCAGAAAATCGAAAATTCAAATTTTGAACCAAACGGCGTTTAATTTTTCAGCGTTTAAAAATTCCTACGCACATATCGCACACATTCTAGTTTGCGTATAGCGTAACAAATTTAATTAAAATAAGGGATATATTATATGATTTTATTTACCAATACAATTGAGGATAGCCGCCAGGAATAAGACGAGAGTGGAAACAATTTCCATCTTTTCAAATTAGAGGAACAACTGATTAATGGAGAATTTCAATAACAACGTAACTGAAGAAAGTTCCAGTTCTTATTTAGATTATATGATACATATATCCTAAGGTCGTTATCTCATGGACTGTAGCCGTCAGTGTTTTCCTTCTTAGTTATTTACATATCATTAGTTTTGATCAATTCGATCAAAACTGATGTCACAATTTACATTGTAAGCTTTGATAAATCAAAATAAATTCTAGAAAAATAGGGGGTGTCTACATGATGAATTATTTTATGATTTTCGCTTTTTCCCAGTTTTTTCCTCGTCAATGACTAATTTTTTCTGGTTACTCTAAAAGACTTAAAAAGACTTAAATGAATTCAAACGACTTTTAAACATTTCTAAACATTTTACCAGATTTAAAAGATTTTTTATTTGCAGCATTAAAAGAGCGATTTCTCAGCATTTGTAAAGATCAAAAACATTTCTGATTTGGAAACGGAAATTTTTTAAGTAGAAATATAATTCTAAATTTGAACAGGAATTTTTTCATATCCCGTCTTAATCACAATAAAAATTCTTTTTCAAAATTCGCTAGTAATGAAAAAAACTCCCTTTTCCCTTTTTCAGGTCAGGATAATAGTTATTATTTTTGAAAATTCCCTATAGAATAATGATTTTTTCAATAAATCCCTGTTCCAAATCATAATTTGAGTAATAAAACAGATCCAACCACTTTAAATTTGTATATTAGTAGATTTGAGAAAAATTCCCAGCCACTGAATCAAATTCCCTGTCATTTCCCGCTTCTTGGTTAGGTAGGCATCCTGAAAATTTTTTAATGATGACGGGAAAGATTAATTGTATCCTCTTAAATGCTAAAAATTTAAGGAAATTTTAAAGAATGTGATGAGATTTTAATAGAATTTCAACGTAGGTTACAGGAATGTAACAGATTCACGGGATTTCGAAAATTAAATTTCAATAAAAATATTCCAAGTGATTCCAGGTTATAACCCAAAGTTTAGCATGGTTTTACGGTTTAAAGTATATAAAGGTATTTTAAAGGTACTGGTCACCCTGGCTAAAGTATCGGATAGGAATTCATTTCGAACCAATCCGAAGTCATCCGAATCATTCCGGAATATGTATCCGAATTAATCCGAGTTGATTCGAACTTCCAATCCGAATAAATCCGAAACAAATTTTCAATCCGAAAGAATCCGAACTCGGATTGACCCAAAAAGATTTTCAATCCGAATGAATCCAATTCAGTCCGAACTCGGGTTCATTTGGATTGAAAATTCAGTGTATATCAATCCGAATTCTGATTGATTTGGATTCATTCGGATTGAAAATTTGGTTCGGATTTGTTAGGATTGGTTCGTTTTGGAATTCGTATTGAACCGGATTCATTTGGATTAATTTTTAAACGATTTGGGAATGATTCGGATTGGTTCGGAAGGAAAACCTATCCGATACTTTTGTCAGGACAGATATCAAGTTTTCGTAGTTAACAGAATACAATTACTTTACTTAAGTCGTTCAGATTTAAAATAGATGTTATGGGGTTTGAAGAATTTCATTGGATATAAAGGGATTCTATAAAAAGTCTACATCAGGTTTTGTGAGTGATATAACTCTCATTTAAATTTGGTGAAGATCAATTATTATTATACATTATCTGAAAGACAACATTTATTTAATGACGACCGTCTTACTGTCACTAAGGCAGATTTCGCAACCGGAGAGAAAATCACGCAAAGTTTGCGTGATACAATAAAACTTTGCTATATTCTTATAGGGACAAGAACAGGAAAGTAAAAAGACTAGTAAAAAAGGCAACAATAAAATCAAAGTTAAAGAAGAAAAGAAAATGCGAACTGCTTTCAAAGAAAGTAATACATTATTTTAGAGATTGGGCAAGGGCAAGAAGAAAGGAAGTAAAAGTACATAGCCAGTCGAAGTTAGGAAAAACCGGAAAACCCGATTGAAAGAATTTTGGCCTCTGAGATTAGGGATATAATTAGGAACTTAAAGAATGATAAGGCTGCTGGTGTAAATGGTATGAACGCTGAAATGATTGAATGCGGTGGCGAATATATACCTCAAAGACTGTGGGAGTTGATAAATGTAGTTATCGAGATTGGGGAAATTCCAGATGACAAGAAAAGGGCAATTATCGTCGTGTCATATAAAGGAAAAGGAAGTAAAGGCAACTGCATCGGGTAATCGAAATAACAGAAGAAAATATTTAGGAGGTCTAATGTGGATTCATGAGAAAAAGATCTTGCACAGATCAGGTATTTAGCTTAAGACAGTTCACAGAAAAAAGTTTGAAGGTAAACGAGAAAGATTTCTGTGTATTTGTTGACCTAGAAAAAGCAGGTAGCAAAGTGAGTGTGAAGGTAAATTGACAAATCATTGCGTGCTTCAGTATTAGACGAGATGTTAGGCAAGGGTGCGTTATTTTGCGTTGTTCAAGTTTTTTCAGACCAGCAGTGCACCACTTCCACTAGCGGATCATTTCGATGCTGATAATTCCTTCTCCATACACTGTAGTCACCCCACGGTGAATTTCGGGAACTCGAACACCTTCTGAGACTAAAAATTTGATCACAGATCGCACTTCACAATGATACAGATAAGAAAAAATAGCTGATAACGACCTGATGAAAATTCAGTGATTTCCTGAAATACAAACGAAAATAGCCCCGTTAAATTTTTCCTTCCCCGACCTTTCCCACCAATTCATAAAATATCGAACCTTACTTTTGGAACGACCTTTGTATATTCATGGATAACTATCTAAGAGTGGTCTTCTTTGAGGAAGAAGTTGTGGATCTAATGAGAATGAAGGTGCGTTGGTTAACGTTTGCAGATGATAAGGTTGTTATGGCAAAGTCAATCGAAGGCTCATGGAGAATGTTGAGCATGCAAAATACTAGCACGCACAAAATGGGCCTTAAATGGAACGCGAATAAAATAAAAATTATGGTATTTTACGAAAAAGTTCAGGAAATAGTAGGCAACATTGCCTTAGACGAGGAAAGGATAGAGCAAGTTAATAAGTACATGTAGTTTGGTAATTTATTTACCATTAGTAGAGCCATTACCATAAGTTATAACATTACCCCTCTTATATCAATATTTTAATTCTACTTCAGATCACAAACACTATTATATTTTAGTTTCAAATATTTTTAAATTTAATCAACGTCTCGTTGTTGGTCGTGTACAATTACTTTTCTAAAATTCCTTGAGATTGGGTGATCCCTGCCTAAGGGAGATTCCTCCATTTCTTCTGGAGTCATACATTCAATCACCCCGCTGTCCATATTTATTTTGAGTCGTTCGTCAATCCGTTTTCGGTAGCGGTGATATCCTCTTGGATACATTCCGCGAAGAATTGTATTATTTCTCCCGAATATTGCAAACACGTCACGATTGGACGTTGATAAAACAATTTGTTCGTCGGTTGGCAAGGGCGCAAGAACATTATATCTTTCTCTTAATTGAAGTGGTACATCGAGGGGAAAAGTGTATCTACGAATTTCAAATTGTCGGTTCGGATTTTTGTTCGGAATGAGCCGAACAAATCTAAGGTGTTCAACCTCAAATCCAAATACGCGTGAAGAAGCACGTCCGGCAGGCGGAGACCTGGACCTGGCACGAATAGAAGGTTCAGATGTTGGAGAAACCTTGACCGGAGAATCCGGGAAATAAGATCTAGCAGAAGAAAGAGGCCTTTCAGAAGAATGTTGTATGTCCGTGAGATAAGAAGGTCTGCGACGAGGAACACCCGGTAGAGGCTCGCCATTAGGTAAGCACTCAAATTCTGAACTCAACTCTGCAACAAGGAATATAGGATTAATTTTCCAATTTCTTTAACAGGAATCATTGGATTTTTGGCAGGAGGGCAAAAAGGGATTGTCGCATTCCTGCCGGGGTCAAATCCTAAACCTTTTACAAGGAGGAAACCTACCAAAGCACAAAAGTAACTCAATAGTCGCGTAATTTATTTTTCTATCCGCCATACCTCACCAAAAAAATAAATTACGTTGACGATAAAATCTACCGGAAGAGAAAATTTAAATACGGAATATTTTGCTGGAAGGAAATACTGGACCATCGGTTTTGTTAATTTCCCCTTTTTTCCAACTATTTTTGGTTCAAACTAATTTGTCTTGCGGGTGTCACATGTGGTACGCATTCCATACTAAACGGAAAATTCAAATTAAATTCATACCTATTGCGAGTAAACTCAAATAAATTTTCAGAGAAAATATCAATTAGGATGGCATTCAGATTGAATCACACGAATTTTGATTTTTTTCTAATTCAAAAAATGTACTTAAAAATATAGATACATTATATTATTATATTCACCAATGGAATTGATGATAACGGCCAAAGATAAGATGAGAGTAAAAACAATCGTCATCTTCTCTAATTACATAAAAAAACTGATTTATTTTGTGTGATTGAGTGCATTATTCATACTGATCTTGTCGTTGAATCACGTAAAAGTAATAATTATTCATGAGCGAGCCATGAAAGAGAACAATCATTATTGGTATAAATAACTGTTATAAAAGATTCACTCATATCGCATTTCTGTGTCTAGAAGCTTTTTCTTTTATAACCATCAGTTTGCTTAATAATGCAAGAAACAATGAAAAAGACTTTATTGTCAATTATGACGATCATATAAGTGATGCTGCTTGCAATTTGTTTTATCTTTTGAAATTATTAGGTTTTCCGAAGTCTTGAAATTCTGTGCACAATTTGAAAAGGAAATTTTCAAAAAGAAGCATAATTTGGATTTCGAGAATTTTAGAAAAAATATTATAATTTAGATCTTGAACTGAACATTTTCTCAAAGAATTATGATTCAGACTTTCGAGAAGGGTTTGATGAAAATCATAATTTCGAGATTTAAAAGTGAATTATCCACGAGAATTAAGATTTTTATGTAGAACGAGAATTTTCGAAGAGTATTATAATTTTTAGTTGGTTCAGATAATAACTATAATAATAACTATAACTATACCAAGTTATGGCAAGAAATTTCAAATGATTTCGCAGGATTTGAAAGTCTATAAAGGGATTTGAAAGGATTTCACAAAATTTCTAATAAAGATCGATTATGATTATTATTTAATATCTGGAAGACAATATTTGTTTTAAAGCCTGTAAGGATAGGCTAAATTTACGACGAACATGTGCCTGTTGCCAACGCAGATTTAGAACCTGGATTTCTTTATTTATAAACAATTTATTTTCTTAACTGTCATGTCGAAGGAAAATTTATCTCTCTTTAATGAAAATTTGTTCAATTTAGTTCAAAATTATTATTATAATAACTGAACAATTAACTGTTCCATTTTTAGTTGAAAATTCGAATGTTTAGAATAAAGTTGATCCTTTTTTAGTTCAAAATTTATGTATTTTCTTTAAAATTGTCTATTTAGAAAACGTTTTCTGTTGGCCCTACTACGATAAAATTATTTCAGAACTGGGAGTCAAAACTAGGCGAAGAAAAAATAAATTGAGCCTGTATAATTAATATCACTTTATTTGTGAATAAATTTCACCATTAATATTGAACTAACATGTTTCTATACAGATATCTTGTTTGTTTCGTGAATGTCAACTCTTCTTAATGCAAAAACACAGCAACAAAATGTGTATTACAAAGTTTTTCGAAAATGCATTAGCTATCCTCGTCAGTAAGGAACTTAACGATCGATGAGGTTAATTTCTGTTGCTGCACATCTTTCAACTGATATCGATGTAAATCTTACCTTCTGTATCTTCTGTGTATTATTTTTTTAAAATTCTGTGAGATTGGGTACTTCCTGCCTAAGGGAGATTCCTCTATTTCTTCTGGAGTCATATATTCAACTACGCCGCTCTCCATGTTCATTTTCATCCGTTTTCTACTCCGAATTCCTGAGTGGTCATGGGTTATTGTATACATTCCACGTAGAACTGTATTACGTGTCCCCAATATCGCAAATGCGTCACCATTAGGTGTTGATAATACAGTTTGTTCTTCGGTTGGCATGGGCCCAAGGACATTATTTTGTCCTGTCACATAAATTTGTTTATCCTGAGGAAAAGTGTATCTTCGAATTTCGAATTCATGGTTGGGATTCGTATTGGGAATAAGTCGAACGAATTTAAGGTTCGCAAGTTCAACTCCAAATACGCGTGTAGAAGCACAGCTGTCAGGCGGAGACCTTGACCTCGTACGAACAGATGGCTTGACAGTAGGGAAAGACCTCACCGCAGAACCCGGATATTGAGGTCTGGCAGGAGAATCAGGTCTGGCAGGAGAATGAGGTCTGGCAGGAGAAAAAGATCGTCCAGCAAAATCATGTCTGGCAGGAGGATAAGCAGATTCAGAACGAGGAACACCAGGAATAGGCTCCCCATTAGGTAAACATTCGAACTCTGAACTCCAGTCTGCAACAAGAAACAGAGGATTAAACTTTCCGTAGAGAGAAGTATCTCACCTCGTTATATAAGAAGATTCAAACTATTTTATAAGAACAGTCTCATTTGTTGAAGTTTCGAAAATAATTAAAAAAACTGATATTTCAATAAATTACTAATTTTCTTCAGGAGAGAAATCACTTCTTGTCTAACAGCCCGAATTCCCACTGAGATTTTCTTTAAGCTTTTTGTAATCCTTGGATTTTGCAATTATTTTTTAGCACAAATTTTTCTCACATGAAATTTTTTAGTCCCTTGCACCTCCCGAATGGTCTTGCTTGATTTGTAAATGACCCCTCAGAATTGTACCATATGTGCGCTTCTCCATATGGTACAAATTCGATATTGATTCCACTATAGAATACGCTAAGCTTTTATTCGAAATAGTTTAAGTCAAATTAAACTAAAATTTGGAAGAAAATAGAAATTGGGAAAGAATGTCGATCAAATTACACAAATTTAGATATGCGTATAGCTTAACAAAATGTATTAAAAATTATAGATATGTTATATTATTATAGTCACCAATAGATTGGAGTATGACCCCCAAGGATAATAACAAAATAGAGACAATCCTCATCTTTTCTACTTTGAGGAAAATCTAAATAATAAAGAATGGGATTAACAGCGCAACTGATGAATATTGCAGTGCGTCTTTAGAATATATAAAAGATGTATGGTATAGTCATTATTTTATAGAGTCTAGGCCTCAAGCTCATGCTTCTTAATATTTACATTTCATCAAAGTCAGATTCAAGGTAAAAAATAAGATTCCTAAATTCGCTAAAACTGATATCACAATGTATATAATATTTTGCGGTTTAGGAAATCCGTTTTTTGCGTCGAAAACTTATATAGTGTCTACTATAATGGCCTATATAATGCTATATATACTGACCACTTTTTGAAAAAAATGACATAATCGTTTTATCTAATAGCTCGTTAAGGGTAAATTTGAAATGTAATTCATCACTTAGAATTTTGATCAAAGTTTCAGGCCCTACATACTGATAGCATATCAATGTCGAATTATGGGATATATCGATATTTTTGAAATGATGAATCAATATTTGATATCGATATCATTATTCCCAACATATCGTTATCGTAAATATCTGAAAAAATACCAGTGAGATTCATTGATTGCAATAGCCAGAAGTGATCGTTTTTCCACGTAACCTTTCATCTGTTCATCATCTGTTCCAATTCAGAATTGTATTTATTTACAACGTTTTCTATAATAACTCAAAAATATACCAATACAGATTTGAATGATTTGAAGCGATTTTCAAAGATTTCAAGATATTTATAAACATTTTAAAAGATTGAAAAATTTTCTAAATGGGAACAGGTAATTTTGGAAATAAAATTATAATTCTGAATTTGAAGAGGGATCTTCTTGATATTCACTTCTTTTGAATCAGAGTTAAAATTCTATTCCAAAATTCTTGGTCCATGTCGAAAATTTCCTTCTGCGAGACAAATTATAATTATCTACCAGAAATTCCCTTTTTAAAAATTAAAATCCTAATTCTGCAAGGAAATCCTTCCTAAGGAAAAAATTATAATTCCTGCAGAAAATGTATGCCCTAAAGTGAACCCAAAACGAAAGTTATACTACTCTACGCAAATTTTACAGTTCAATTACCTAATCATTATTATTTTAACTCGTTGAGGTCATACCTCTAACTGGTAAATCAACGGCCACATGGGGTCCAATGAATTGTCGTTACAATTTTTCTAGACATACCTTGAGGTATTTTCCTTATGATACGCTAATTTTCATTTGTTAAATTAGAATCTTGCATGCTGAAAGAAATTGAATCAAAAGATATGTAGCCGTAAACATATGTAGCCTGGAAAATTTTGTTTCACAAATTCTCCATTCCAACTTTGAATTTGGATAATAAAATATATAAAATGTCTTTAGAAATGAAATCATAAATTTCATCCTATAACATTTTATTTTAATTAGATTTAAAAAGATTCCTCAAATTTAACGAATTTCAATGGATTTAAAAAGATCTTAATAGGTTGTAAAAATGTCAAGCGATATAAAGGAATTTATTGGGATTTCACGGGAAATGTACGCACGATTTCTAGACTGATAAGCCCCTTATTCCAGTCTAATAAAGATTATTTATGATTATTATTCAATATCTGTAAGACAATATTTATTTTAAAGCTGATATGGCTGGACTGAATTTACGATGAAGATGTTACTGTTGCCAAGGTAGATTTCGAAACTGTAAAAGTAAATTGCGCAAAGTTTGCGTACTTATGTAATAAAATTGTGCTGACGTCAAATTTTCGTTACAAATTCCTCACTTTTGTTAAAAATGCAAATTTATTTTCCTAACTGACATTTTGGAGGAATATTGATGTTTTTTAGATGAAAATTTGTTTCCTTTAGTTCAAGATTATTGTTTTCAACTGAAAACTTAACTGTTCCATTATTAGTTAACAATTTAAATGTGATCAACATTTCCTGTATTTTAATTAACAAAATGTTTAATTATTTTTCTCATTTGGGTGTGAAAAGAAAAAGAAGTATCGCCCATGTAGACTATATCACTATATTTTTTTTCCAGTTACTCGTGACATTTTTATCATACTTCAGATCAGAAACAATATTTTATTTTACTTATACATTCAAAATTTAAAACTAATGCTGTGGACGTCAGTCGTTCACAATTACTTTTTTGAAATTCCTTGAGATTGGGTGATTCCTGCCTAAGAGAGATTCCTTTATTTCTTCTGGAGTCATATCTTCAACAGAGCCGCTCTCCATGTTTATTTTTATTCTTTTTTCAACCCGACTTCGAGGGCGGTGATATAGTATTGTATACATTCCACAAAGAACTGTATTATTTCTTCCCAATATTGCAAAGAGGTCACCACTGGAAGTCGATAATACAGTTTGTTCTTCGGTTGGAATGGGACCAAGGACATTATTTTGTTTTTTCACATAAATTAGTTTATCGCCAGGAAAAGTGTATCTTCGAATTTCGAATTGTCGGTTCGGATTTGTGTTGGGAATAAGTCGAAGAAATCTAAGGTTTTCAGGATCCAATCTGAATACGCGTGAAGAAGCAGGCCTGGCAGGCGGAGACCTGGACTTGGAACGAAGAGAAGAATCAGGAGCTGGAGAAACCTGGACCGCTGAATCCCGAGAATGAGGTGTGTCAAGAGGAACAGAACTTCCAGGAGAATAACTTGTGCTAGGAAAACAGGATGGTCTGGAACGAGAAACACCCGGAATAGGCTCGCCATTAGGCAAACACTCGAACTCTAAACTTAAATCTGCAACAAGAAACAGAAAATTACATTTTTGTTGTGTAGTTACTTCTGGCATATTTTGTCGGATTTTTAGTTCATATTCTTTAGAGAAAGGTATTATATTCACCAATAGAATTGAGAATTACAGCTAAGAATAAGACGATAGTGGAAATGATCCTCATCTTTTCTAATTGGAGGAAAAATTGATTAAGGCATTAATAAAGAATTCGACTAACAATGTAACTGATAAATAGTTTAGTACTTTACTGGATATATAGTACATATTTCATAGTCGTTATCTGAGATATTACAGGCTTCGAGGATATTTTTATAAGATATTTACATTTCATTAGAGTAAGACAAAAGGAAAAAACTTTAATTATTAAATTCGTAAAATGTGATATCACAGTTTATATAATTTTTCATGTTAAGTTAGCTTTGTTACTTATATACCAAATTATACCTATGCGCCGAATTGCTTTTGAGGTAAGGGTGACTCACTTGGTTCGTTTCACAACACTGCTTCGATTCAGGTCGTTTTTCAACCTTTCTAGGAATCACCCCAGGTGAAGAGTTTTATAAGGTCACCATGTAAAGCTCTCCGCGCGAACTCATTATATTAAAAGGTTTTTTCTTTTAGGCGTCTTTCACTTTCACTTTCTTGGTTATAAAAATTACAATTATGATTTGGAGAAGAGAAACTTGTAAATGTAAATGTTTTGGGATGAGTTATTTATAAATCAACATTCATCACTTTCAGTGAAATATTAACAAATTTCACAATAAAGTTTCACATAAAATTGTTTATACCAATATAAGGTGTTAACAAATGGTTCATAAATAGAGCCTACACAAGATTATGGATAGGACATTCTGGAAATTGTCCATTCTGCGACGTTGCATTTTCAGGTGAACATTCCCAATCTAAGTTTTTTGTCGCCCGCAATGCTCAATTCCCTATGCGCTTGAAGATGTGAATGGATGATATATTCACAAAAAGGGACAAAACTGCATCTTTTTTTTCTGCGGAAGAAGATGCGCCATGAAAATTCGCCTAAAAATATGTACTCCTAAAATAAAAATTTAAAACCTAGATGGTTATAAAATGCACCCCCTCAATCAGCAGTTACTTATAAGATTTTGATCCTACTTCGGACAGCAAAAAATATTATATTTTAGTTTTACATTTAGAAAAAAAATTAATTACTGTCGTGGAGGAACGTCGCCTAAGCATATTGTTTCAAAATTTCTTGATATTGGGCGATGCTTGCCCAAGGGAGTTTCTTGGATTTCTTCTGGAGTCATATCTTCAATCGCGCCGCTGACCATGTTTATTTTTGCCCGTTTTTGAAGACCTTCTTTTAATGTATATATTCCACGAAGTTTTGTTTTATTCTCCACTATAATTGCAAGGATGTCGCCATTGGACGTTGATAATACACATTGTTCTTCGGATGGCATTGGCACCAGGAGTTTGTTTCCTCCTCTCAATTGAATTGTTGCATCAAGAGGGAAAGTGTAGTTTCGAACTTCGAATTGCCGGTTCGGATTCGTGTGGGGGATAAGCCGAACAGATCTGAGTTCCTCAGGTTTAAATCCAAATAGGCGTAAAGAGGATCGTCTGCCAGGAGGAGTCCTGTGCCTGATACGAAGAGAGGACTCTGCAGGAGGCGGAGATGAGATCGCAGAACCCGGATTTTGAGACCTCACAGGAGAAGGAGAATGTTCGGATCTTGAAACCCCAGGAATTGGTTCGCCATTAGGCAAACAATCGAACTCTGAACTTAACTCTGCAATAAAAAACAGAGGATTACATTTTTATTGTTATGATGCAATAAATATCGGACTTTCTTCCAAGGGAAATTCAATTTTGGTTCAACAAATCGAATTGTTGCTGGACTTTTCTCTAATTTGTAATATCTTTCGTTTTTTTTTTAGAAAAATATATCTTACGTAAGATATTCCAATCCCTCCTATATAAGAAACATTAAGATTTTACCAAACCCCTCCAGCCACTACATAATTCGAATGAAATTTGAAAGGAAATGGCAATTGGAAAAGAATGTTTAATTTACACGAATTTTGATTTGTATAGCTTAAAAAAATTTAATGAACATTATAGATGTATGATTATATTTACCAATCAAATTGAGGCTAATAGACAAGAGTAATATGCGAGTTGAAACAATCATCATCTCTTCTAATTAGAAAAAACGGATTAGTCTATTACTGAAGAATTTAATGAACAAGTTTACTGACGAACATTTCACTTTTCGCCAAATTATATAGTATATACTACAGTTCTTATCTCTTCGATTACAGGCGTTGAGCTTGTTCTTCTCAAATATTTAAATTTCATTAAAATCATCTTTATGAAAAAAAGCGATTACCAAATTCGTTAAAACTGATATCGCAATTTATACAATCTTTTACGTATTAGTATACTGGTCCACTTGAGGCTTTGAAAAACTGATAGAAATTCTAGAAAAATGCAGCGCCCTACCCAGCAGATGATCTTATAATTCCTCGTAATTTCCCA
>CAKNWT010331768.1:3265-26640 GCA_932066315.1 Andricus coriarius
GCGCTATATGGTACCTCTCTATTCATAATATGAATGAAAAAAAAAATTGAAATGATGAAAAAGTTTTTGGGAAAGTTTCAAATCAAAATATTCAATAGAGAGTAAGTGGGCGCTAAATGTACGAAAAACTTTGAAAAATAAGGTAAAGGTTTGAATAATTCTTCTATTTAAATTAGGAATTATTACTATTATATCAACTCCCAATAAATAAAGTCTAACAACATTTCTACTTCATTTATCTTGCATGGAAAAACTTTCTGTAGAATTATTATTTTAATTCAAATATTGATAGAGAACATAATAAATTAGGTTTTTGAAATTTATAAAGTTAATTGAATAAATAATTTTTATTACTAAAATTTCATAGAAATTAATTATACACAAGGACAACAGCAATATACAAACCTAATAATTGTCTAGCTGTCTTTGCGGAAAAATTAAAAAAAAATTAAAAATCAATCATTGCAACAAAATTAAATACAGAATGTTAGTTTCATATTTATTTGTAGGGAGAATTAAAAATTGAATAAAATTCACGAGTAATAACTTATGTTTTTTTTTTATTTCATTAGTGTTTCCTCAACTTACCATCGTTAAACTGTTATTCACTAAGAAATTTAATTAATATCGTACTGTAAGCAAAAACTCAGTAGCGCGAGAGCGTGTCACGGCGGTAAGCCCCAGAGTCCTATAGTACACTGTATCACAGTTCTCTCTGCATTTTTGTTGCGAGAAGTCATTCCTTACTCAAAATTATCTCGATAAACGAAACGCTGGAAGTTACAAAAGTACGATTCACACTGAGCATCGGAAAGAAATTAATAACAATTTTTCAATTTTTGTTTTTAAATTTTGTTTATTCTATCAATCGAAGGTTACCCTAAAGCGCATTTTCTAACAATTTTATTTAAAAATTCCAAAAACTGACGAACGGAGCGCGAGTTGAAGTGGAAAACGGATTAAAATTGTTTTTTTTTTTTAAGTCAGTTTCTCGGCTTTAATTTGTTAACTAAAGAAGCTACAACTTTTTATCTCGAGGTAAAAAGATGCACAGTAAAATTTCAGATCCAGACATATCATTTAAAAATTAAAATTCGAAAATTTTGTTGAAAACCTCCAGGGGACTTTATTCTCGCACCAGAAAATTTTATGTGTCCTTATTGCATCCGGACATTACTGTGGGTTCGAGTTTTAGAAAGTCCAAATAAAGCTCACAATTCTAGCGTGCATGATTTTTTAAAGTTCTCAAATTTCCTATAGTGGAGGGGCTGGTTGCCAAAACCTCCACACAAAATTCAGTTTTTAAAAAAATAAAAAAAACCAAGAATTGGCTCACTCAAAGCTATTTTAGGGCAACAATGTTCATTCTGAATTAAATTACGCTATTGATCGATTATTTATTTTTAGCGCGTATGAGTTGTGTTCTTTATGAATAAATGTTGAACTCAGATTTTTTTCAGCTTTTTACAATAACATTCAAAGATAGCTAAAGGTCATTTTCTTCAGAAATGTTGATTTAATTTAATTTTCACCAGTTTTTTATAGAGAAACACAGTTGTAACGTATACAGTCTTCCCCTTAGTTAGGCAACCGTAAGTACATAATCGAAAGAGGGCCTTGGCGCCAGGCGCCAACGCAGAGCGCAGCCGCGGCCTTCCCACCCACGCAATCGAGGTTCGCAAGGGAGGCGTGAGCCTTTAAAAAGCGTCGCTAAGACCCAAAAAGGCATTGGGGGGCTCGTAGGCGAGCGAGGACGAACCAGAGAATTTAGGGCACAGGCGAGAGAATCGCATTCTCAAAGCCTGGTGTCGATTAACACTTTTGCTTCCTAGACCAGCGGGCGGATGATACGATCTATCGTTCAAATCAAGCACGGGTTTTATATGAGAGAAGTTGTAGGCTCCGGAAGCTACGATCATGGTTCCTTAAAGCAACTAATCCCGGCGCAACTATAACGTTTACGTCATCCACTTCTGCTCCTTCTGTCCTAGAAGGTGAGCAAGAGCGGTAAATTTACGCGAGAGAACATCGTTCAACACTGTTCCTTGGAGTCAGGTCTCTAGCCGCGGATGACCTTACGCGGCAGACGGGACAATGGTAGATAAAGGTTTCACCTCTGGATACTTTTTTAGAGCTACCAATCTTTATGGGATGTTATGAGTAACAGTGTTTACGGACCGATTATGAGAACTACAAGATGGACTTTGTAGCCTTGGTACACCCTGCTCAGCTCGAAAAGAAGTGCTTGATATTTCGCCCGCTTTTCTTCCTCCTTTGCCGTGATATGACCATACGTTCGAACCGCAACACTGCTCCTACCCAGGTTGCTGATCAATCTCTGTAGCGATCACTCCAAGTGAAGAGCCTCACATGGTTGTTATGTAAAGTTCACCATTTAGGCCTATTTGTATCCAAGGTCTGTTGTTTCAGGCGTCATTCACTCTACTCTCACTCTGTTTATAAACTATTTGTTGCCACACTTTTCAGTCCTGGCATACTTCTCTACCATCCTTCAAGTCCATGCATTTTTTTATGCAAGCTCTCGTGTTTCTATGGCTTCTTATGTCTCTTCGTAATAATGACTCATTTACAGATTCTAACCATTTTTTCGGCGATCTACCTCTTCGCATCATGCCATTTCCTTCACCTTCATACACTTTTTGGTCAGTTGTACATTTTTTTATTCTTTCAACATGTCCGAACCATCTTAAATGATTTCTTTCCCATATGTCAACTAGTGTCTCTCCTGTAACACATTCTTTGAGGAATATCTCGTTACGGATTTTGGCGATCATTGTTTTCCCGTATATCCTGCGCAGAGATTGCATGCCAATTGCGTTAATTATACTCTTGTCCTTTTCTTGACAGGTGCATGTCTCGCTACCGTATAGTAAAGTCGGTATAAATATAGAATTATTTATTGCCGTTTTGGGTTTTTTTATATGTTATTACTTTTGAGGATGGACCCTGCTCAACCGATAACCTTTTTACCTTCATTTAAACGCATATCTAACTCCCCATATATCCTTTCATCCCTAGTGAATTGGCTACCCAGATCTACGTTCTTATCAACTTGTTCTTATCCCTCATCATTTAGGGCAATGCTGCACATTGTTTTCTCATTTTTTCCTTCAAACACCATTATTTTTGTTTTAATTGCGTTACTTTGAGGCTTATGTTCTTCGTGCTTGCAATCAGTTTATTCAACATTCTTTGCAAGTCCTTGATTGATTCTGCCATAATAATCTTTTCATCTGCGAAAGCTAAACCGCGTACACTCACTGTCTCGAGAACTACACCTTCTTCGTCGAAGAGGGCCATTATTAGACATTTATCCACAAATATGATAAATAGCCATGAGAACATAACGCATCTTTGTTCGACGCCTTGCATAATATCGAAGCCGTCACTCAGTTTTCCATTAGCCCTTACACTCGCCTTACTACCTGCATATATTGTTTTAATTGCTTGTTGGAGCCATACATTGACTCCGCACTCTTTAAGGACTTCCAAAAGCTTATTTCTATTTACCTTGTCAAATGATCTGTGCATGATCTTCCTGGCATTAATTCATATTGGATTTCCCATATATTTTCTTCTGTAACTTTTCATTGCCCTACGAATAAGTACTTTTTAGTATATTTTGCTAACGGTACTTAATAAGTTGATACCTATGTAATTATTACAGTTACATTTATCTCCCTTTCTTTTGTATATTGGTACGATAATCGCTTTTCTCGAATCGTCTGGGACCTCTCCCATTTTGGTACATAAATTTATCAATTCGCTAAACCTGCGAGGTATGTACTCGCCACGGTATTCAAGCATTTCAGCGTTATAACCAGTAGCCACACCATTTTTAAGTTCTTAATTATATCTCTAGCCTCAGTGACACAGACTTTCTCAATTGGGTTTTTTAATGCATTATGTTCTATAATTTAAGTAAATATAAATTAGGTTTTCAAGAAACATCTTGCTGGTCTTCATCAACACTTAGTGATTTTTTTTAATAGCAGTGTTTTTTAATTGTAAAAATTATCTCAAATTAGTAAAGCTTTTCAGATACTCTTAAGAGCTGATAATTTCTTCTTTAAAATATCAATTTTCGTTGGAACTGCGTAAGTTCAACCTCAGATTGTTAAAGGCTGACATTCTGGCTTTCGCCAATCTGCTTAAAGAGACTTTCTTTTAAAATATACATTTTTGTTTTAGAAATCTCAATATCACTTTTAGATTTTAAGAATGATATATCAGTGCATTGCCCATTCTACAGATGAGGCAAGATAAAATAACAAAACGCTTCAACTTTGCCAAAGCTTTCCGAGTCTGCATCCCAAGCAGAGATCTGTGGAAAGCAAATGGTAACCCGCTCCTCTAAGGGGAAATCTGGTATACAGATGGCTCCAGGGGTGAGGAAGGGTCAGGAATTTATGGCAGCAAGAGAGGGAAAGGGATAAGGATACCACTTGGTCGACACGCTACTGTCTTTCAGGCGGAGGTCCTGGCCGTCCTTCGCTGTGCTGAAACACTAATAGAAGGAAACGCTGCTGGAAGACAGATTACGATCTGTTCCGACAGCCAAGCGACACTAACTGCAATAGGGAAACCAGACATAACATCAGAACTGGTTTGGGAATGCAAAAAGGTATTAAACCAACTTGCAGAAAGAAACAATGTGGCTCTCATATGGGTTCCTGGGCACACAGGGATCAAGGGCAACGAAAAGGCGGACCAGTTGGCAAAACGTGGCGCAGCAAGTGAATACATAGGACCAGAACTGGCACTGGGAATAGCGTCTTACTGTATCGATTTGGCCATTAAAAGCTGGACCCGAACAAAACACCGGGAATACTGGGAGCAAATCCAGGGTTGCCGTCAGGCGAAATCCATCCTGGGTCATACTCATAGGATGGACAGAGCCAGGGAAATCCTAGGTTCACCCAAGAAAGGTATAAGGACAGTGGTACAGATCCTAACTGGACAAAACCACTTGAACTACCATATGCACAAAATGGGGTATAACCCCACGACAGAGTGCAGGAGATGCGGCAGGGATGATGAAACATCCCTGCATGTATTAGGTCAGTGCCCGGCATTAGCTGGGCTCAGGCAACAAACCCTCGCGGCCCATTTTATGGGATCAGAGGAAATTACAAAGCTACCAGTAGGCGACATACTAGGCTTCGTTAAGAGGTCTGGGGTCAACTGCTGAGAGCGAATAAGTAAGGGTGTGGCACAATAGGCTTTATAGCTTGAGCGCCAGACGGGCTCACCATGGGCTCCTCGCCCGTCCTAAAACTAACTAACTAACGATTCCCAAAATTAACCACAAATTTTTAAAACTTGTGATCTTCGCAATACGTATTGCGGTTTTTTAAACATCCATTTCCGTTAAATAACGAAAACATAGCCGCTGCTGTAAACTGTATGGCATGCTCGATACCCTATGATAGGGCTTACGTGCATCAAAAACATTTAAAAGAAAGCATAAGAAAATTACTTCCTGCTGAAAATACATTAGGAAAAAATTAATATTTTGTTTCTTGTTGCAGAATTGAGTTTACAGTTTGAATTCTTACCGAATGGTGAACCTCTTCCTGGTGTTCCTCGCGATGCACCTCTTAATGCTTCGGACAGATCTGCTCCTCTTGGAACACCTCATTCTCCAGATGGATCTGCTTCTCATGCCGTGCTGCCACTTCGTGTCAGGTCCAGGTCTCCTCCACGCAGACATCCTTCGTTACTCATACTTGGATTTGAACTTCACGAACGTGAATTTATTCGGCTTATTCCACACGCGAATCCGCACCGGGTATTTGAAATTCACAGATATACATTTCCTACTGATAAACGTATTGAATTAAGATCAGTACGCGGGGCCAATGTGTCCATGCCAGCTGAACAGACGAATGTGTTAATAACATCCTCTGGTGACATCGTCGCTATATTTGAGCGTAATCATAAAGTTCTTCGTGGAATATATACGCGTATTAATGGCATTAAAAAACGGGCGAAGATTAACATGGTTAGCGGCGCAGTTGTCGAATTGAACCAACAGGAAAGAAAGGAAACTCCCGTAGGCACCTCTCACCCAATTTCAACAAACTATAAAGTAGTACATGTAAACGACATGTAAACCAATATTCTCCACACCACAAGTCGAATAAAACTCATAATAATATATGGTAATTAATTTTAAACACGACGTTATAGGCTAGACCGCACGTCATTAGATAGGAAAAAATGTCTGCCCGTCAACAGGTTCCTCGAGAAGAGAAAACCTGATACCAGTGATGGGAAGGCTGAACTGTTAGATTAATACTTACTTTAATACTTAAATTAATACTTAAAAGGTTTGTGAAAATTGGGTTTTCCAAAATTTTGTCGAGTTTCCTCGAACGGATAATACAGTGAACTTTCTTTTACTCTACAGGCCTTGAAACGTTTGCGTTCGGGTATTCTAAGACTGGACGGGCCCCCACCTCTACCGCGCTTCTGCAGTCTATTTTCATCAACGACGATCATTGGCTGCCCAGTTCTTATATCGAAGGGTCGTCTGTATACAACTTTTTCAACTGAAAAGCGCGGGAGATTTGAAATCAATAATAATACAAATAAATACACTCAACATTCCTAGAACTGCTGGCCTACACAGTTTCTGACAGTTTCTCAGCGCGCAGGGCGAGATACGGTTGCGACTCTCGCCTCGGAAGGGCTGAGTGCATGAGTATTCTGTCAAGTACATATATTACGTAATATTTTGGAAACGGTCCAGGCGGGTGAATATCCGGATTATTGCGCAGTTGAAAAAGTCACGGTCTGTTAGTCTTTATTAGCATTTGTGCCGTTAGTGTTTTTGTTGCCGTACGACAATTTGCCAACTAAAAATCAATCAAAATATAGAATCAAAAAATGACGCAAATATTTCGTACTTGGTACTGCAACTGCATACGACTTTTTGGAGAAAATCTCCGAAACGTTAAGGTAAGTTATAAAGGTCTGCATAGTAATCTTTTCAAGAGTAGAATGCATTTGCGGAATTCTGCGTCTTCGTCCTTTTATCGGTTGAACACCTTTCAGTTTTACAAAATACAACCAACTGTTCGAAATTTGAGGTTAGAGTACGACTCACCTGACATTTAGGATATTTTATTTCGTGAAACTGAAAGGACCTGAATCGGCAAAAGAATGGACCGTGGTGGGAGATAACGAAACTGCGCAAATTAGAATGAGCGTGTATAGGGGGTGTAGAATAAGCGAACTGTAGAATAACCGAACTGTAGAATGAAAGAAAGTTGACTGTATTTATTTGTTTAATGTACAAATTAGCCTGGATAAATCATTTTCCTCCAGAGTGGAAAAAAGTTACAGTTATATTTGTTCATATATCTGGTGATGGCAGCGACGTTAAAACAAATCGATCATTAATTATATTAAGAACATTAACTAATATTTTGGAGCGCATCATCTACGATTAATTGTATTTAGCTCCTACCAACACCTACATTGTTAAACAGCATGGCTTTTCGAGTGAGAGGTCCTTTATGAATAATCTGCATTATTTCACGTACTTTCTAACATATTCAATGGAATTAGGCCTCCAGGTGGATGAACTTTACATATATATGGCGAATATTTTTGATACAGTTGAACACAACAACGTGGCGGCGAAGCTCAGTTCCCTGGGAAGCGGATCTCATTTACTTTCTTGGATTTTAAGTTACATGAATGGTAAACTATAATCTGGTGTAGTGGAGGATAAATACTCTAAAATATTCTATGGAACATCCGGGGTACCGCAGGGGTCAATTATTGGCCTGCTCGGGACACCAAAAAGTGTTTAGTAATATTTGTTTAATAAAATAATATGCCTGTAACCCGAGGGGTATATATCCAAAACGTTCGAAAAAATTAACTATAAGGCATAATCAGAAGATTGTTGATCAGAATTTACTCAGACTGGTGCGAGGGTATGGCTTAGCGCTGCTGTTTGATAAACAGCTTTCTTATATCGATCTAATTTTAGAAGGTATGCATAAGTCCCTCAGATCTCTGGGATTCGTCATTAGCAATTCTTCGATGCCGGTGAAATTGCTAACGCTGCAGGCTCTATTCTTCCCTGATTTTACCAACTAAGTCAAGATTAGTCCGTGATCAAACTGAGTAACCAAGATCTGTCGATTATCCTACCCACTAAGGCAAGATTAGTCGGTGATCCTGGCAACTAAGGTAATATCAGTCGGTGCGCCAACCAACTCACGCATTATCAGTCAGTTATCCGGTTAACGCAGGCAAGACCAGTTAGTGAGCCAACCAAGTAAGGCCACCTTAGTAAGTGGAACAACCAACTAAGGCAATATCAGTACATCATCCGATTATCTAAAGAAAGATCAGTCAGTGACCTTGCAACTAAGAGAAGATTAGTCAGTGATCGAAGCAACAAGTTCAAGATCAGTCAATAATGCAGGCAACTAAGGCAAGGTCAGGCAGTCATCCGGCGAACTATGGCAAAAGAGTTACCAAAAATAGCTATTGTTGAAGCTTAAAACAAGATGGTGCCAATATCTCTTACGCGAAATTTTCCACTTCTCTTAGTTAGCCGCATCAATTACTGATATTGCCCTAGATGGCCGGATCACTGACTGATTACTGGATTACTGACTAATCTTGTCTTATTTGGTTGGATTACTGACTGGTCTAGTCTTGGATCATCCACTGATCATCTAGCCTTGTCTTAGTTGGCCGGATCAGTGACTGATATTTCATTAGAATATTTTGTCAGTGACTAATCTTGAATCGGTTGGATAACTAACTGATCTTTCCTTAGTTGACTGTTCTGCAGAATAATATATTCGTTGTTTGTCAGTTGAGTGACTGCTCTCGCCTTATTTGGTAGGATCACCGACTGATGGTGCATTAGTTGGCAGTATCTTTAACTGATCTGGTCTTAATTACTTGTTTCACTGACTGGCCTTGCCTTATTTTGTCTGATCAGTGACCGATATTCCTATAAAATATTGGCTCATTAACTAATCCTGCCTTAGTTGGCCTGATGACCGACTGATCGTGACTTTGTTCGATGAATCTCTGACTAATTTGTACTTAGTTAGTTGGATCTTCGACTGATCTTGCATTAGCTGGCGGAATCCCTGACTACTCTCTCCTTAGTTCTTTGGTTTTTAGACTGATCTTATCTTAGTTGGTAGGATCACCAATTCACCGGGACTTATTTGTTCGTTGGATCATCGAATGACCTTGATTTTGTTGGTTGGATCGCCGTCTGATCTTGACCTGAGTTCACCGGATAGCTGACTGATTTTCCCTCAGATGATTGGATCATTGACTGACTTAACCTTAGTTGTCTGGATTACCCTCTAAACTAGCCATATTTCGCCAGATCACTCAATGATGTCTCCTTAGTTCTCTGTATCACCGACTGATCGTACCTCATTTGGACGGATCGCCTGCCTGCCTTTCTTACTTGTCCAGTTGACGGCATATTCTACCATTTGTTCATCAAACTGAATCTGCTGTTTCGAATGTAGCAATTTTGAATGTAAAATTGATATCAGCGGGAGAAAAAATCCCTTAGTAGTAACCTTTAAATGGTACTGCAATGGTCATTAGTAGAACATTTAGGACCCTTTTTTAAAGATTTTTTAAAATCAGTACTTTCTGTGAATAAACGGTGTTTTCAGTTTGAAAATTTGCTAAATTGCGCATTCATTTATAATAAATATTCATAAAAATAAGGAATTTTGTTAAATGAGGATTTAATAAAACTACGAATCACGTACGAGAATTTTTTATAACATTTAAAAAAAAATAAACTGTCTTTTTACGAAGGAAAATAGCTACATAAATATCACGCTAAAATAGTAATTTGCTGCTAAAGTGTGCTTTGAGGTAAGTACTTTAATTAACTTTTTTTCAAAAGACATGTATTATTCGAAGCAAAAACGGAAAATAACTGGAACTTAAAGTGCTATATTTTTTGTCGATCAACAGTCAAATCTTTCTGAATCCATTGTAAGCCTGTGCATTACAATTAATTCATTGATATTCTGTGAAATTCCATTATATTTGATTACGTTCATTAAAATCTCTTGAAATCGACTGAAATCTTTGCAATCCTTTGAAATATTGTGAAAGTGATGAGATCTTAAAATCTAGTGTGTAGTTTAGTCAAAATCAACAAAAGAGTCGATATCTTGGAACTCAAAGATACCAGCAATTGATGTTCCTAGTCCTAAGATGTTTAGATAAATGTGATACTCGGAAATCATCGAGAAAATTAAAGTAGAGCCACTCTTGCTATCAACAAATAACAGCAAATTGCAAATATCTTTTTCCCTTTCTAGATCAAAAAAGTGGAAGATCTGCTGAGTACGAGTGACTCTTATGTTATTGGAAACTAAATTTCGCAGGGTTTTGGGTGATTGGATTTTTTATGAACAATATTCAAAACAATTGCACTTTGCGCGAGTTCTCATTTGGTAAATCTTTAAGAAATTCTTACAAACAATAATCTTTTTTTCATACTTGCACTTGTTCGGAAAATCAAAGAAAAATATAAAATAAGCGAGGTCCAAGACGGATGTCGTTTATGGTTTTAAAAAATACACGGAAAGAATACATAGTTCAAACATAAAAATACTAAAAAATCTAATCAACAAATATTAAATATATTTACAAACATTACTTTTTGTTTTTGAAACAGCAAACTATATGGCCGATTCATGGATTTTCATATCTTCAATGTTAAGAGCCAAAATAAACATTGCAGCCAATCCCCATTTAAAAGATGCTGCTAATATCATTGGTTCGTTTTTGACTATAGTTGTGACCGGATCAAAGATAAATATAGTTCGTTTAGCAATACAGTTTTTTTCGTGTATTCTATAAGCAATTTTTATACTTATAAATTTATAATTGCGCCAAATAATGATAGAAATTGTCAAAAAGGAAGGATAATGATGACACATTTGCTAGAATTTTTATTAGTTTTTTAAAGATTCATATACGCTCTTATATTAGACATTATATAAATTTCCATGGAAACAGCGTATTCAGCTGAAAAATAAATGATTGCATGAATTGTGATAACAGTTTTGACGAATTTATAAAGTTAGTTTTTCTTATAAAAGTTTTTTAATGAAATGTAAATATCTCATAAGCGAAGTCACCTAGCTGATAGTCTATGAGATAACGGCTATAAGAAGTGTTATATAATAATCAAAGAAAGCACTAGAATCCTCATTTGTTACAGTGTTAATGAGACTCTTTGATAATACGTTAATACATTTTTCGTTCAATTAGAAAGTATGAGGATTTTGTATACTCTGGTTATAACCTCGGTGGTTATCCTCAGTTATGTTGGTAAATATAATCACATAATATATCCATAACATTAAGAACATATTTTGCGCTATATATAAATCAGAATTCGTGCGATATTTTCAAACTTTATTTGAGTTTGTCTGAAATGAGAACCAATTTAATCTAAATTTATTTGTGGGAACGCGGAATGTGTATTTAGTCAAGAGTGGAATTCAAAAAGTTTTGCTATTGATACGGAATTTATACGAATTTCAAAACCAGAAAGTTCTTTGAGTCCGCCTTATGGTATCGGACATATGGTAGACGTGTACGATCCGCACACGTACACAGTTGGGAGGGTAACATCTGTCCACGCTGACGTGTAAATTTGAGATTAGATTGTTTTATGCCAGACATACACATCCCTGTAAAGTTGCACACCGAATATTACAAATTCCAATTTTTTTTTTTAGAATTATAACTCAGAATCTCCTTAATAATCCTGAAGTTCTTCATAGGTTTTAGTAGTAGCTCTGACATTTAAACCGTCGAAACTCACTTTTCGAAAATGTGTGGTCAACTTCACGTGTTGCCCTACTTTCAAAAACGTGGACTTTTTTAAATGTTCTGAGTTAATTGAATCTAGTTCTATAGTTCCTGATTTTTTTGAGGATCAATTCCGGCCAATTTCACAATTTAAAAATTTTCGAACAAAAATTAACATTCACCCACTTTAGAAAAATTCTAATTTTTTGCACGATCCTTTAGTTCCAGAAGAGCCTTGAAAGTTCTCTAAAGTTAGAATTTTGAGAAAAGCAGAATCAAAAAATGATTCACAACAATTTTATGAATCTTTTTTGATTGTAAATTTCTGGTCTATTCATCTTTTTTCGCATCTTTCGTACTTTGACTACAAAATAAAATTTTTAATTATTTTTTTGTGTAATCAAAATTTGATTTCTTGCTTTTTCAAGAAAGTTACGAAATTTTTCATGACAATCTTTCAGGGTGATCAAAAATTAGCGTTTTTTTCCCTTTCGCTTTTTACATATCTTGCGTTGCTTGGCTTAACATTTTCGATTGTTTTTTTTTAATTTTGTAATTGCTATAACTTTAGTGATTTTATTTCGATCGAAGAAAGTCATACAGAATAAATTGTTCTTCTTTTTGCATACTATGAAGAACTGTTAATAAAATTTCTAAATCCTGCAAAAAAGCTTAGAAAATTTTTTAAATGCTTTAACTTTTTGAATTTGTATCCAACATAGCTGGCTAACAAACTTGACCTTCAGTTTTCAACAATAAGAGAATGCATCAAAGGCCAATCGAAAAAATTAATTTTTTCAAAAGTTATCGTGCTCACAGCAGGCGTACATACATACATACAGACAGACACATTCGTAGAAACCTGCTTTTCGGGTTCAGAAGCTCTCAAAACGTGGACATTTGACAAAAACGGGAGGGGTCAATTTTTAATCAAATCCAATACCTTCTCGGATGAGGATGTAGAAAGATCACTTTTTAAGAAGCGACCTTGAATGCCCTTTAAATAGTGTGACAAACATTTATCAAACCACTTGACTAATTTTTTTGCCGAAATATATCCATTGACACTGTTTCTCTATAAAAAACTAGAGAAAATTAAATTGAGTCAACATTTTTCAAGAAAATGACCTTAAATGACTTTGGAATTTTATTGTAAAAATCTAAAGAAAATCTGAGTTCAAGATTCAAGCGCTAGAAATAAATAATCAATAAATAGTGTCAAATTAATTAAGAATAAGCATTTTTGCCCCAAACTGGCCTTGAGCGACCTCTAAATATATTTTTTTGTTGATTTTGTGCATTTCAAAAATTTTACCAGTTTTCACGAACTGTTAATATGCAAAGGCAGCGACGTTAAAAAACATCGACCGTTAATTATATTAAGTAAATTAGCTAATATTTTGGAGAGCATCATCTAGGATTAATTGTATTTAGCTCCTACCAGCACGTACATTGATAAACAGCATGGCTTCTTGAGTGGGAGGACCACTGTGTATAATGTGTGCTATTTCACGTACTTTCTAACATATTCATTGGAAATAGGCGACCAGAAGGATCAACTTTACATAGATATGTCTAATATTGTTGATACAGTTGATGTGTTGATACAGTTGATACAGTTGATTCTGTGGAACATCCGGGGTACCGCAGGAGTCAATTCCTAGCCTGCTTACAACACTAAAAAGTGTTCAATAATATGCTTTTTTCACAAAAAAAGTAACTATGACTGTTGTTGTGCAAAAAGGCCGGCGTCATTTAATGTGCCATGGGATATTCCTGTAACCCAGGAGGTATAAACCCAGAAGAATTACCAAAAATGGCTATTGTTGATGCTTAAACCAAGATGTTGCCAATATCTCTTACGCAAAATCTTCCACTTCTGTTAGTTAGCCCGATCAATGACTGATATTGTCCTAGATGGCTGGATCACTGACTGATCGTGCCTTTGTTCGATGAATCGCTCACTAATTTTTACTTAGTTAGATAGATCTTCGACTGATCTTGCATTAGTTGGCCGAACCCCTGACTACTCTTTCCTTATTTGTTTGGGTTACGGACTGATCTTGTCTTAGTTAGTAGGCTCACCAATTCATCGTGCCCTATTAGTTCGTTGGATCATGGACTGACCTTGAGTTTTTTGGTTGAATCGCCGACTGATCTTGATTGGATTCGCTGGATTGAATGTAATGGCTTGTAATGGTCATTCAATTGAAAATTTAGGACCCTTTTTGAAGATTTTTTAAATCAGTTGTTCAAGCGTTTACAACATACATATTTTAACAACATTTTTAATTATCAAATACTGGTTCAATGTAACTACATGTAATGCAGAATATAATAGGTAATACTTTTCTCTGAATAAACGGTGCTTTTACTTTGAAAAAGGACCCAATTGTGCACTTATTTATAATACATATTCATAATAATACTGAATTTTGTTAAATGATGGTTTAATTTTACTCAGAATCACGTAGGAGAAATTTTTTAATACTTTTATCAAAAGAAACTATCCTTCTACGAAGGAAAATAACTACATAAATATCACGTTAAAATTACTGATTTACTACTGAATTTTGCTTTGGCGTAAGTACTTCATTTAACCTTTTTTTTGAAAAAATGTATTATCTTTAGAAAATGCGGAAAATAACTGGAACTCAAAGTGGTCAATTTTCTGTCTATCAGCAATGAAATAGTTTGAAATTGATTGTAATCCTGTGAATTACAATGAATTCATTGATATTCTGTAAAATTCCATTAAGGTTTTATTAAATTCATTCAAATCTCTTAAAATCGACTGGAATCTTTGAAATCCACTGAAATATCGTGAAATCAATAAAATCTTGAAATCTGGGGTATAGACCAGTCAAATTCGACACAAAAGCCGATGTTCTGGAACTCAAAGACACCAGCAATTGTGTCACCTAAGATATTTTGATGAATGTAGTGCTCAGAAGCCGCCGAGCAAGATAATGTGGAGCCACACTTGTGATCAACGAATAACAGCAAATTGCAAATATGTTTTTCCTTTTCTAGATCGAGAAAGTTGAAGGTCTGCTGAGTACGAATGGATATTTGAAACAATTGTATTTTTTTCGAGTTCTCATTCGTTAAATCTTTAACAAATTATGACAAACAATAATCTGTTTTTCATTTTTACACTTTTCCGAAAAATTGGAAGATAATATAAAATAAGCGAGAGCCAAGTCGGACGTGGATGGTTGTTTCAAAAAATACACGGAAAAAACAACTAATCAATAAATCTAAAATATATTTACAAACATAATTTTTTGTTCTTGAAACAGCAAACTATATACGCGATTCGTGGATTTTCATATCTTTGAATGAGCTGTGTTTCTTCGTAAGTTTCAAATAGTATTAGAAATATAAAAGTAAAATGGATTTTTTTGGTTATTTAGAAAAATGGGAAGTTTCATACGACTTGAAATAGTTGAAATCCGAGTTTTGAAGACACTAATAAGAGCCAAAATAAATATTGCAGTCAATCCCTATTTTTAAGATGTTGCCAATATCATTGGTTCGTTTTTAACGATATTTGTGACCAGATCAAGGATACATAAAGGGTCGGGGAACAAAAGGGCCTAACCACGTTTCTTCAAATCTTCAGGATGCCAGAAAAACTTTGATGAATTTTTAAAAAGTGAAAAAAAATTCATAATTTTTTTAGTTTACACTCTCGACATGGCGCGGCGTTTGGTTGACGAGTCCATAAATGTGTGAAAGTAATTTTCGAAGAATTTGTGGGATAGACCCTTGTGTACCCCGACCCTTGGAATATCGTTGGTTTAGCAATACAGTTATTTCTGTGCACTCTATAAACAATGTTCATAAATATAAATTTATAATAGCACCAAATAATGATACTAATTATCAAAAGGGAAGGGTAATGATGACACATTTTGTGGAATTTATATTAGTTTTTTAAAGATTCAAATGGGCTCTTATAGTAGAAATTATATAAATTTCCGTGTGAACACCGCATTTAGCTAAAAAATAAATTATTGTTTGAATGGTGATAACAGTTTCAACGATTTCGTACATTTAACTTTTTCTCTGGAAGTTCTCTAATGAAATGTAAATATCTCATAAGCACAAGCCTTGACCTGATAATTTATGAGATAACGACTATACGATATGTGTTTCATATAATTTAAGAATACACTAGAATCCTTATTTGTTACAGTGTTAATCAAATTTTTTAAGAATACTGTAATACATTTTTTGTCCAGTTAGAGAAGATGAGGATTTTTTATACTCTCGTTATAACCGCGGGGGTCTCCCTCAGTTATATTGGTAAATATAATCATATAAAATATCTATAACATTAAGTTCATGTATTAAGCTGTGCTTAATACATTAATTTTTTTTCATTTTTGTCGGATATGAATACCAATTCATTACATCCTAATATTTATTTCAATAAAACATGAACAATTTTCTAAGCATTAAAAGTGCTTGATGTGTAAATAAATCATTGAAAAAAATAAATTTTGTATGATTTTACTTGCGATTAGGCTACGAAATAATGATTGTTTATTATTTCAAAGAATTAATACGTTAGGCTTAATCATCATTTACGCAACAAATATATAACTAAAACAAATTTAAAAAATCATTTATAATAATATTTGATTTTCTGGAAAATCATCAATATTATGCATAGCATCATACATATTAAAATTATTAAAAATTTAATATAAATTTGTTATAACTTTACTATAACTTTACTATATATAATTCAATTGAAAGAAAATGTTTTTAAACATTCAAACAAAAATTGTGCTTAAGAATACAGTTCTTGTATTAAGAGTTCGATCACCTTTAACAATTATTCTTTACTATCTTAAATATGTAATAGTGTAGAGTTAATTACTGCTTGAACATTAGTGCAATTGTGTTTTGTAATTTCCTAAATCTTTTATTCAAAAATGATTCTTTTCTGAATTCACCTCTGTAATTTTTGTTTGAGTCCAAACCGTGATTCTATCTAGGAACTAGCTAAAATCTGTATAATCTTTGTATATTCAAATTCGTAACGATTTCCTAGATAGCGCCAAGACTGGGACTAGACAGCAGAAAGCTTTGAATCAAACACGTAGCAAAACTTGTGGCGCACGCCTCTCGAGCGGGTATCGCGGCACGCGGCTCGCGGCGCTAAACAATATTATTTATCATTAACCCAAAGAGCGAGCACAAAAAAGTTGAAACGGTTTCTGGATCTTAAGCGTTCAGGCTTCCCACTACTTAAAAAAATTTCAAATATCGTGTGTAGAACAGGGTTAAATCGCCATTTGTTTACTAAAAAATGATATAAATTAGCAACAATAACAAATAGCAAGTTTTTAAGAACTTTATTGTTAAATGCATTTATTTTTCACCATTCTCTAAAATTTTCATCAATTTTCCGTGAATAGTTTACGAAATAATAATTTGTTAATCAAACGATGCAGAAATGTTTAATCAGACATTGTAAATAAACAAATGCATTTTGCTCAAAAAAATTCATAACATACTCTTATACTAATGAGTAGATTATTTTGCAATACTTAGTTTTAAATTTTCTTCCAACATCAAAAATCGTAGGCTCACTTGGGAAATTTCTACTCCCCTGTGAAGTTGCACGGCGAATATTACAAATTCCAATTTTTTTTACAATTATAACTCAGATTCTCCTTAATAATTCTGAAGTTATCCATTGGTATTAGTAGTAGTTCTGACATTTAATGCGTGAAAACTCACTTGTCGAAAACAGGGGGCAATCTGCACGTACCGCTCAACTTTTACAAACTGAGAAATGTTGTCGAGTTAATCGTTTAGAATTCCAAAAGATTTAATTTCAAAAGATTACAATTTTTTGATTGAAATTTGAAGAAATTTATCTTGAATTGATCGAAAAGTGTCACTAGACACCAGTTCTTAAGGAAATATGATGCTTTAACACTTAACAGTTTAAAGTTCTATTTGGGGGTTTTCAATGGTTTTTAAAGAAATCTCACGAGGTTCAAGAATTTAAAGGTACGTTTGTGCTTTCTTGAGGAAACTCGATATTTTGAAAGAAAAAATCATCAAGTCTTGAGAAGGGCTATCCATTTTTAAGCTGTGTTGAGATTTTTTTAACGGAATTGGATATTTGAAAAGACTAATCGTCATTTCAAATTGATATTTAAAAAGTCACCAAGAATTGAGAAAAGGTGTAACAAGCTTCATTAATTGGAGGTTCTCTTTGGGGGGTTTGTCAACGAAAATCTATGTTCAGAAAAAAATCCAGCAGTATTGTATTTGAGATATCAAGCGTAAACAAATTACGAGAGGCCATTCACTCTCGAATCAATGGGTTTTAGCGTTTGAAATCAGTTTGAAATCAAATGCAACAAGCATAACACTTTGTGAAATCATCTGAAATCAGCGGAATCTGAGTGGATCTTTTGAACGATTTTAAATTAAATGATGATACACTGCAAAATTAAAAATTTTAAACAATAGAAACAATAGAATTGGAACGATTATAATTTGTTTTGACTAAAACTTTGTTATCTTAGAAGATGAATTAATTTTATATTAAGACGTAAAAAATTAATAATTGTTCAACTGATATTTATACATCGAAACCTGTGCTTGTTTTGAAATCTGTTTAAGTATTCTTTTTCAAAATAAAGAATGATTTTAAATTTTCGCAGGTACCTTAAGAAAATGACTGTATTATCTTTAAGTTTAAACCTTTCAAGACACTTAAAACGCTTCAAAATTTTACAAAACTCTCACGCCTAGCTTGAACCAGTTTTCACTGAAATGAACTTTGCCTGTCCAAGTTTCCTGGAAATTTTGTTTTGGAGATGACTTTCGACTATTCTAAGCGTAAAAGTAAAAAAATCCTTAGGGTCCTTTTTAAAATAACTCATTTTTTTATATTTTATAGACCATTTATCATGTATACTTCTTAGAGAAAAAGTCATATGTGATATTTTTTTGGCCTAAACTCTGTAATTTGGTGACCAAAAAAAACTACTAAATGCTCAATTTCGAGTGACCTTGGGAAAGCTTTTAAAATGTTGAAAAAGTGCATAAAAATTAGTTTTTTGAAAATTGCTCGTCACATGTACATCGTACAACTTGAGTCGATGAATAAAAAAGAAAGTAGACAAAATTCCTAAAAAAGCTGAAAAAAAAAGAATATCCTAACATTAATAGTTTAGAAGATATGGCCTGTAAAAGGGATTTTTTAGTGAATTTTTTTTCGAAAATTTTAGTTTTCGTGAAATAACTTTTTCTCTGTGGATTCTACATGAAACTTGGTTTATAATAAATAAGAGCAGGTTTACAAATTACAGGGTTAATGCCAAAAAAATATCAAATATGACTTTTTCTCTAAGAAATATACATGATAAATGGTCTATAAAATGTCAAAAAATGAGTTATTTTAAAAAGGACCCTAACGATTTTTTTTATTTTAAGCTTGAAATAGTCGAAAGTCATCTCCAAAATAAAATTTCCAGGCAACTTGGACAGGCAAAGTTCATTTCAGTGAAAACTGGTTCAAGCTAGGCATGCTCTACATATTGCTTTAATTTTTTTGGAATAAGTTCAAATTTTTTTTTGAATTTTTAGAAAACTTCGGATCGTTTATGAAAATTATTCAAACATTATCTTAGCATCCTTCAAAGTTAAACAAATTGCCTTTAAATCTTGCAGATTCATTTTTGACAACTTTGGATATCATTTGAAATCTTTTGAAATATTATCTTGAAATTAATTATTCAGAATAAAAAATCATTTTGACTTTTCTTTAAAACCCTGAAAATTTTTTTTATCCTTCTGAAGCCTTTTAAACTGCTCAATAACCTTCTACATTTTTTTTGAAATATTAAAAAATCTACATTTTTAAAAATCCTTTCAAGTTTTAAATTATTTTTCAATCATCTCAAAACTTAAATATCTCTTATAATTCCTCGAATATTTCTAAATTAATAATTTTTTAATTTCTATTTATTCATCAAATTTTTTTATTTTTTTCATTATCTTAATATTCTCTTTAAATTATTTTTTTTAAATAAAAGATCATTTGAAATTTTTCCAGGAATTTCAGGTAATTGTTTTTATTATCTTAAAACCTTTCAACATCCTTGAATGGCATCACAAGTTTATTTTGTAATCTTCAAATATTTACATTTGGTTTCAAATTTTTTGAAATCTTTTTTAATTTTAAATCAAGTCGGAATATTTCAAGAACTTCCAAATATCTCTTAAACTCACTCTAATTGAAAAAAAGTATTCATTATTTCATTGTTATCATGAACTTCTTTGAAGGAAAACTTTAAGACCAACCCTGTTCTCAATTTCGTTCAGGTTTTTAACATATATATGTATGAAATTTGAGATAAAATAATAAACTTTTGGGCATTACAATCTTGGCAACAAATTAAATTTTGAATCCATACAAGCTTCAACTTTTCTGATTACATTTTTCTTATCCATTTCTAACGTCTCCCATTGTCATTATGATTGTACTGTAATTTTAAATGTTTGACTTAAAATTTAGTTAAGTTATTAAGTTATTGAAGTTAACTTAGTGCAAGAAATAAGCAATCGTATGAAATCGTATGAAATCTTATGAAATCCGAATCGAAATCATATGAAATCAAATGCAATCATTGGCAAAGATTCGTCTGATTTCAGAGCCCCCCGACAAATTAAGATAATGCTTATTATAAGAAAGTCACAAGTCCCTCATCGTTTCCCTAACCAACTCCACCGCTCCTACAGAACATCCAGACCACCGATGTGGTCCAGGAAGTCCCACCAACAATTGTAATTGTTTGAATAATCCCAATATTATATAGAATATAGCCTTTTTCTTGACTTCTTCCGTTCCCCACATTCCTCCTCCTTTATCTTTCCTCTTAATTTGCGAGAACTTCCTCAAACATGGGTCATGTCAAATGCATATCTCCGTAATAAATAAATGAAATAAAAAAAAGCCTTGTAGGATGTTGGAGCTAAGAATATGGGTTTTCAGAAACATATAGTGGCGTTAGCGGCGGTTTTATTTCCTCTGCCTCTCCAAATTGTTTTCCTTTTGAAGGACACTTTAATCTGGGAAAAATCAGAAATCAAAGGAAGTCAAATCAGGACTGTATGAGGACTACTGAATTTGTGTAAGGCCATGTTTCACTAAAAATTACAGAATAAGCTGCGACGAATGCGCAAGTACGTTATCGTGGTGAAGGACCTATTTGCTATTTTTTCCCAAATCTTGGCTAAAAATTTCCGAAACAATAGTTTTTGGAATCCAGAGATCTTCCTTGGTCTTCTTCACAGCTAAACAGCGTTTTTCATTAAGTAACAGCGAGGGTCACTTTCCATTAAAGTACGACCACTTTTAAATCGCTTAAACCATTCATTAATTTGTGTATCACTCAGAGAATCTTCATCAAACAATTTCTGATAATAGGTGACAAGTTCAAACAGTATACTTAAACAGATAAGAATCTGCTTTTACTGTCCTGAAGATTTCTTCCTTTCGTTTCCTCTATTCTTACATTGAATTTTATACATTCAGTTATTCACAGTACGTATGAAGAGTGCCTTGATAAGATATTTCAGCACATATATAATGATTCTCTTTATAGAATATTACTTTTTGGTTGGTCTTTCGAAATGAGAATCGTTTTTTTTTTAAATCAAAATTTCAACTCGCGCAAAGCTGCATAGTACAATTATGACAGTCCACTGCTCCAGTATAATCGAATACCTTACAATTCCCTAACTCGATTTTTTTTCTAGCCCTCAGACTTGAATATGCATGTAGGCGGTCATGAAATACCAGATTTAGTTTAGATGTCATGACGTAACATCAAGATAGAAAAAATAGAGCTAATGCTCTATTAAAAAAGTATATTTTCTTCTTATTACTTATTGTTCTACCTGATCAGAAGTACCGGATAAGCCTCATTTAATTTTCTCGAAATTTTTACAAGCCTTAAAGCATTTCTGGGACAAAAGCACTAAATGACACCCATTTCATTTTTTTCGGAATTTTTACAAGTGTTGATGTGATTTATGTCCCAAAAAAGTACCGCTGATATAGGACTAAAGTGCTAAAAAAGTTCAAAATAAACTGATAAGTCCATCTTAATTTTTTTTTAATTTTTACAAGTCCTAAACAAATTTTTGGAGAACAGTACTAGATGAGTTCCATTTGATTGTTTCCGAAATTTTTACAGGTGCTCGTGATATTTTTTTCCAAAAAAGGCAGTGTTCAAATAGAACTAAATTACCAAAAATGTTCAAAATATGTCCCGTTTCACAAGGATTTTTTAGGGCAATTAAAATACTGGAGAACACTCGCTTAGTTTTAGAATAAAAGTACCGGAAAAGTCCCACTTGAATCTTAAAATGTTGTTATTATTCAGGGCTTATACAATTTAGAAAAAAATTAAATAAGACTTTTTCGGTACTTTTGTCGTAAACATTTCTGAGCTTAAACTTGGCTTACGGCAAATTACTAGAATTTATTGAACATTCTCCAACAAGTAATTTACGCTAAATTACTTTGAATTTTGACCCTCCCCGCTCCTTACGGAGACCCAAAAATGCCCCATAAATCCAAAATTGACAATTTTGCGTGAGAGTGACACAATTTTCATTTGTTCTAGTCGAAAGAATTTCTTACTAACTCATTTAAAGGTACTTTTCTACGCTTTAATTATTATTTTCTTTTAACTTTTTCTTAAAAATAGGTGAAAGCTCTATTTTTTTTCAATTTGGTTAAAGTTGTGGTTTATTGTTCAATATTTACGTCAGGCAGATATTACAATCCTATTCTCCAAAAAATTCGTATTCATTTAAACAATACTTTTTTATTTAAATAATTTTGTAATTCATTTAATATTTATAATATTTTTCTGTAATTAATGCAGTGATTTGTTATTTCTAAGAGCAAAATTTTATGATAAAATCATTATCCAATTGCTTAAACAATTTATTAATGATTGAATGTACGTTTGATAGAAATGCAATATAAGAATCTAATTTTTTTCTAAATTTGATTAAGTGTATCGCTTTTCGTTAAATATGTAAGTTTAAATATTTTATTTTATTGTTTAAAATACTTGATGCTTAAAAAAATTGTTTCACATCGGTAATGAAAACTTTTTGATTTTTCAGTAAGATTTAAATGTCGACGTGCACTATTTCTCTTAATGTGATTTTTTTTGCTTTTTTTAAATTCAACTTGGCACCAATGCAAATTGCGCCTTTTGCGGATAAAATACCCTCTGATTTGTTTCAGACTTAAAAAAATATATTTAGAATTAACTCAAGGCCATTTTAGGGCAAACATGATCAATCTTAATTAAATTGACGCTATTTTATGATTGTTTATTACTGGAACGTATGGATTCTGGTCTTCACAATTTAATATTGCTGTCCGGTTCTTTTCAGATTTTTATAATGACATTCAAAGGTTGCTCAAGGTCATTTGCTTGAGAAAATGT